>CM046856.1:8329206-8517492 GCA_025617745.1 Heliocidaris erythrogramma
GCGTCACATCAGAAAAACATACCCTAAATGGCGTCAACCACGCTCATCACTACCATCCAAAAATACCCTAAGTGGCGTAAAAATTATCAAGGTACCAAGTACAATACCCTTATGGCGTTTGAAATAAATAACCCCCATTAAACAGGCAAGCAACAAAATAAAAGACTTCTACAGTTGAACAGATAAACAGATTTACTCACATTTCTTCTGTCACAAAAAACTATGATTTCTTTGATTATCGTTTACTCAAATATTTAAAGTAGAGTCCTGTTCCTTGATCTCCCAGATCTACTGATTATCACAACAATTCATTTTGTACCCTAAATGTCGAATTTGAAATTTGTGAAATGGTACTCTAAACGGCGATTGAAGTTGAACTGAAAACAGACTCTTTTCAACGTTTTTTGTGGACGAGCGTGGGTAGCACATAATGGGTGAGTGACCCCCCTGGGGCACTTTCATGTTACCCTTTATTTCCTTTTACTCCTAAATAGTTGACCTATAGAATGCCAGGTGAAATTCTTTTAGGTTGATGTTATACTTTCTAATGGTACACAAATTTTTTTTAGGTTATTGGTACACTTGAAGGTTTAAGTATTAAGTAGTATTTATATTGAGATTAGTAGTATGAAAGGAGGTCTTACTGTACGTTACACAAATTTTACAGTGCTCATTGTAACATGCAGGTAATTTTTGGAGGGCAGAATTGAAGTTGATGAACCGTGATATCATGTAGTCAGAATTATAAAGAGATTTATCTGAACGGTATGTCTTACAGTATGCCACACAGTTAATACAGGTGCTAATAGCAACATTCAGGTACATGTAATCTTACTATTCTAAAGCTGGAATTATGTTGAAGATGATTTAGTATGATATTGTGTAGTGAGTAGTGTAAAGAGATTAGATTTGAATGGAGTGTCTTACAGACAGTATACCACAAAGAGCTGAAGAACTCCAACTCCTTTAAGTGCAACCTAAATCCCATTTGTTCAATCTTGCATTTTGAAGACAGATATTTTTTTGGTTATTCATTCTCTTGTTATGTTTGTATAATTTTCTTTAGTTGTAAAGTGCCTTGAGCATTTAATCAAAATGGATAATGGCACTAGAGAAATCTTATGTATTATTATTATTACTAACATTGTACAGGTGCTCATTGCAACATGCGGGTAATTTTTTTAACTTGAAAAACTTCAAGATGATTAAGGATAATATTTTATAGCCAGTAATGTCAAGAGATTATATTTAAATGGGATGCTTTACAATATTCCTCACAGATTGTACATGTGTGTTCATCAGAGTAGGTTTTTTTTTTTTTTTTTAGATTGAATGATATAAGATAATTGAGGCTAATATCTCGTATCCAGCTGTTCAAGAAAGACAAGAAATTATCTTTGAATGGGATGTGTTCAGGTGTATCATGTCTAGAAGGACTGCTGAAGCTACTCTATACATGTATTTAGTGTGAGAATTAAGAACAGAGGAGCCTGTTGATCTAACCATGTACATTTAGATATAAATGTGCATATGAGATAAAACCACCAAATGAATGTAGATTTTATATTTATTTGTAGCGCTTATTTTTCAGTAAGTCACAAATTTAGGTAACGCCACATAAAACAAGCTATATCAAATTATGTTGTGACATCATCAAATTATGTTGTGATTTTGCCCCCCCCCCCTCAGAGAAGAAGAGAAAAGAAAGAAAAAACGTGAAAGAAAGGAAGAAAGAAAGAAAACAGTAAAAACACAATTACATGTACTTGTAGCTTGGCAATGCCGTTGCATTATCAATATTTGATCAAAGGACATTATAAATAGTTCACTTTCATCCAAAGCAGGAAATACTTCCAAATGTTCACATTGTAATACTTGTGTACATAGATGTACTTGCTGTGTGAATAGTGAATAACAATGAGTCACTGCCCACAATGCAGCTTCTTTAAACATGTTCAGCTTAGTTTGAAATGAACAAACTACCAAACGAAAGTATTAAGAAAAAAATACACATACATATAGAGTCTCTCCCAATGTTTTGTGTACACTGTAAATGTTACATGTACATCTATCAATAGTGAGGGAAAAAAGATCCAAATTTGTACATGTATGTAGCTTGACTATCAAGAATTTGACTGCAAAAAAGGAAATTTTATATGTATATGCACCTTTATATTGTGCAAATTATTCTGCTTGTAGAAGTTATTCAAGCATTTATTGAGATTAACAAGCTTTATGGAGATGACCTTATTACTGACTTGGTTGTAAATCATGTCTTTAATCACAGAATGTGGCATTTTGTTCTGCTATTTGTGACACATTTCCACAAAGAAATTCAGATTGTTATCTAATATCTATTTTGTAGATAAAATCAACTGTTTAAAAAATAATTGCAGATTTTTACCTTGTGTATATGAGATTGCATTTACATAAATAGGCATGCAGAATGCAGGAATCAAACATTGGTACCCGATTACTTTATCGAAATAGGCATCCCTGCATGTTTTGTTTTTGTTAAAATGTAAAGAAGAGTTGCAGTGTGAAGAAACCCCATGGATGTAGTTTACATTTACATGTAGGTGTAGGCTGGATTATGCTCTGCTACTTGATCGGAACACCCTCTCCTTTTTAAGAATGTAACATGAATCCTCCTCGTAGTGTGTGATCGTATTACACCTTAAAAATTGGACACCTTCATGGTTGCTACACAATTTCATAATGACAGTTCCATTTTTACCAAGACTCATATGTGCACAGCAGGGTACCTTCACTCAGTTTACAGTTTATCTATTGATTAATTGTATTATTAGTCTGTGTAGGCTACCTGTTATTTTCCTTCAATCTAAGGAGCATCTGCATGTTCAGTGGCGGATCCAGGATTGCCAGGGGAGTGGAAGATAAGTTATTTAATCTCTAACAAAGCATTTCTATCCCCCCCCCCCCAAAAAAAAAAAAAAAAAAAAATTAATTACAAAATTTTAAAAAATACAAATTTTGCCTGGACACACACACACACAAAAATTTGTTCATATTTCTTTCTGTTGTGTACAGTCTACCTTGGTATTAAGGTGATTTGCATATAGGAAGAAAAATAAGAGAAACAGATTTAAGTGAACGTTTGAGCAAAATCTCATAAGAAATAAGGAAATTAAGAATTTTTGAAGTTGTAATCAATCAAACACAAATTGGCAACTCTGCGATGTATCTTGCGAGCTTCTCTCCCATTTGCTCAGTACAGAAAATCTCATAAATTTTAATTTCTTTATGAAGGAATAGATTTGTTTCATAGAGGTTTTTTGTCTCGCCCACCAGAGGTGAAGGCGAGACTAAGGGATCCAAATGGCGTCTGTCCGTCCGTCATCCGTCGTCCTTCACAAATGTTGTGACAGATAACTTTGCAACCGTCACTCACTTTTCAACCAAACTTGGGTTGTAGATGCACTAAGGGGACCTGCATGTTATGGTGCAGCTGGAGGTCACATGATAAAGTCAAAGGTCATTTGAGGTCAAATGTTAAAGTTTACCTGCAAGACTCTCTTTATATGACTGATAACTTTGCAACCAGTCAATCACTTTTCAACCAAACTTGGGTTGTAGATGCACTAAGGGGACCTGCAGGTTTGTCAGGACGGTGCCAATTTAGAACCGACAGGATCCGGTAACCTGACATGATACCATTTTATCTTTAAAAAAAGAAAAGAAATAATAATTTAAAAAAAAAGATTATAACCACCCCCCAAAAAAGAGGAGTCAATTGTATTATTTTAAATGATTAAAGTCTGCAAAAAAAAAAAAAAACGAAAAAATTGTTGGTGATAATAGTCAAAATTGACTGATTGCCATATAACAATAATCAACAACAACAACAACTAAGGGGACCTGCATGTTATGGTGCCATTGGAGGTCACATGATAAGGTCAAAGGTCATTTCAGGTCAAACGTTAATGTTTACCTGCAAGACTCTCTTATGACAGATAACTTTGCAACCGTCGCTCACTTTTTGACCAAACTCGGTTGTAGATGCACTAAGGGGACCTGCACATGGTGCCGTTGGAGGTCACATGGTAAGGTCAAAGGTCATTTCAGGTCAAACGTTAAAGGTTCCCTGCAAGACTCTCTTATGACAAATAACTTTGTAACTGTCACTTTCCAAACATTAATAATGTAGATTTATGCAAGCATAACTAATGCAGATTTATGCACTTGGGGGACCTGTTGCATGGCAACAGAGATCGTGATAAATATAGTTATCGCAAGTGGGCGAGACACAATATCACTAATGGCTTGTTGTAAAAATATATGAGCATTTTATGCTCTTATATCTAAGGTGCATGTACACCTATGAGTGAATAACTTCTTTAGAGAAAATTGAAACTAATGATTTTTGGGTATAGGGCAAATGGGAGATGAGCTTGCAAGATATGTCACAGAGTTGCCAATTTGTGTTTAATGATTACAACTTCAAAAATTCATAACTTTCTTATTTCTTATCGTAAATTTGCTCAAAGCTTCACTGACCTGTTCCTTTAATTTTTCTGCTTCTCTTAAAATCAACTTGTAATGAGGGTAGACTTTCCCTTTGTCAAAGTTTTACTTGTCTCTTTCTACATGTACCAAATTGCTTATAATAAATCAGGGAATGAGTGACCTACAGATAAAACGTCTACTATAAATTAGACACACATGAATTGTTTTATAGCACATGGTACATGTACATGTACATGTACATCTCACTAATATACAGTGTTCATGTATTATATACATTGCACAACTATGTTTCAATTATCTTGTTCAATCTATAAACAGTACATTTATCTATTTATTTGTACTCATAACAGTTACATTTAATATGAACTATTGTAGTGGTAGTTTTAACAATGAAAACTTTCGTACATGTGTACATGTAGAGCCTCCATTTTGTACAGTATGTTTTTGACAAAAATTCAATGGATTCAATGATCCAGTCCCAAATTAATATTTGTATTCTTTTTCTATTATGATCACATTTCATTGCATTGAGCAGTGCCTGGCTGCCTGGCAACATGTACATGTATGTGTGCACAATATGTACACTGCATGAAGAAAGTGAAGTAGTGGTGAAGGTTCATATTAGATGTACATGTACATTACAATGTCTATTTAAGCACTATTATACTGTAACTAATAGTTACTAAACATAATGCTTTTCTTAGCTACACTGGCAGTACGAAAAATAAGTGAGTTTCATGTACGCTATTTAAGTTGGGAATCATGATCTATGTTTCAATAGATTTTGAAGAATGCCCAGATAAACTGAATTTGTGTGAATTTATCTCAGTTTTTCTTTTGAATAGAAAACTGCCTACACATGTACTTTAACCCATTTTTTTAATCCAATCCAGAAAGATAATTATCTTTGATGATTATGTCATAGTCATGTTGTGAATGGTGACAATGTTTACATGTAGTTTCATTTTCATGATCTGTTTACATTGTTTATCAATGTTTGTCAATAGATTCATATCAGATCAAAACTATATCTGTCCTTGCCTCAGATATATTGCCTAGTAGTTTGATTTGGCATGGTTTCACAGGATGTATTAAAAAAATTAATGGTTTGTACTTCTCATAAACTTGTAACCATTCATAATATACATGTATTGCCAGAATGAACAGAATATCTGTAGAGAAAATAATTTTCTGAAATTTTCCAAGAGTGTAATCTCTGTGCTCTTGTGATAGTACCGTATTAGATACTCATACAAGTACATGTACACCTGTAGCATTTAAACCTGGTTATTGAATGCAAACTGAGCAATTACTAAAATAAGTTTTATGATCTCATCCAAATAATTTTCAAGTCAAGAATGGGGATTGTTTGTGTAGCAGTAAGTGAATGGGAACATAATACGGTAGGTAGGCTTATTTCATACAGTGGAAATAAATGTGTGTGTGTATACATTACAATCACTTATTACATTTTATATTGAACTATTTTACAGAGATGCCAAATTTATGGATAATTCATTGATTTTCTTCGGAGGAGATAGAACTTGCAACACTTGTAATCTTTCATTGTGCTCAGCAAAAGAAAATCTCTCTTTTAGAAGGGTTATTTGTTCTGTAATTATGAAAATACACTTCTGCTGAGAGAGCAATAAATATGTAGTTGTGTGCAATGCCCGTTAAAATGTGAAGCCCTTTAAGTATCCATATTTCATTTCCAGAATGGGTACAGATTATCACATTCATTTCCTGGAAACTTGGCAAGGCCTTGGTGAATATGTAAACCACTGTGCATCAAAACCCATTTCTATTATCCCTGCTGATAATATCTTTTTTCATACAACTGTATATGTGGTAATGAGTCAGAATTTAATCAGAATTCACACATGTAGATTTCAGTAAATATAATTATTTTTAAAAATGGATTTATCCCTTCATGGCCTACAGTGTACATGCACATGTATCTCCCTTTTATATAATGTACCTGATCCCTACAGTTCAGTTTCAGTACTTAATGTCTTGTGACATTACAAATTTTGCACTTCAGTAATATACAACAATGAGTGCTTTGATCATGCCTAATTAGTTTGTGCACTTTGGCATGTTGAGGAATCAATGAATGAGTCAAGGTAACATAACACCCCCGTAAATATGGTTGTTTCAGAAAAACAGTTTTTTGTGTACAAAATTCAAATGTATTCATCTGTATAAAGTGCACATTTTCATTTTACATACATTGTATTGCAATGAATATGCAATGAAAGTGTTTGAAATTTCTATATTTAGTTTCAAAATCATGATTGTACTGCGTAAGCTTAGGCTACGATTGCTTCATGATCAGTGTCTAACAATTATTTGAATTCCAAACCTGGATTTTAAAGTGACAGTAAATTGAAGCTCCTAATGGCGCAATCTTTCAACAGGATTTGAAAAGTATCTGTGCCTCTAATTTTCCCATCATGCCCCATTGTAGTTTGTAGAAGCTTAGAATGTATCTGTAGGCACATGTGCGACGTCAAAAATAATAGTTTGAAATATAAAAATGTGCCTGTTTTCCAAACAGCTGTTAGTAAAAAATCAAAATTCAAAATAAATGCAATTAATTTTCAAAATTATACATGTAATCTCAATTTAGCAGTTACTGTAGCTGTTCAAGTTTTGCCAGTTTAATGCCATTTTAATCTTTACCCAATATTAATCCTTATACCAAACTCTACTTAAAACCCAAAGGCCAAGCAAGTCCTAACCCTGAATCTTTGTCGAAATAAAACTAGGAATAAATATTGGACCACCAAAGTCATCTGTACTTTTATGGTTCAACTTCTGCGTTATATTCTTTTCTTCCTGCATATTGTTAGGATATGGTTTTCAGTGTAATTAAACCATCCTTCCTGTTGTTTTATTTATTTCCAGACACCATGACAACATTGCCCTCGTTGGATCTTGTGAATATTTCAAGCACATCATTCCTCTGGCCGCAGCTGCCTTTAAAACGGTGAGAAACCATAAGCTCTCAATCTCTCTCCCTGACCCTAGGTTGGGTTTGGCACACATACATTACCAGTATGTCCTGTATGAGTACTCATAAATGTTGTTCAGTGTAATGGGTTCTATAATGGTTCTACTGACACTTGTAAGTGTATTCTGGTAGACATTTGTCTCGAACTAAATTATCCTACCTAATAATACATGAGTTGATTTTTGTAGCAGAGGTACTTCAGCCAAGATTTTTGAATGGGTATTGCAGTCTTGCATGATAATATATGGGTATTTCTTTCTAATTTAATCTTTAAAAAGTATTACATTGTTAATTATTTTTAAAATTCCTTGTGCCTGCAACATTTTATATTGTGTACCAACATGCAAGCAAACCCAATAAGGCTACTTATTGATTAACCTCAATGTAATCATGATTATAATTGCATGTCATATAAGCATAGTATACATACTATGAAAAGCTAATGCATTGCAATTTGCATACTTTCAACATTCTGAATTTGACAGTTTCATATTATTAGATGTATTTAATGGAAGTTTTAAAGACATTTTGATACTTCAAGTCTGTAAGGATGATATGTACAAGAACTGTACATGTACATGTATTTCCCAGTTTGTCTCTCATCTGAATACTTCTTTGGCATTCCCTGCCTCCTGTCTGTTATTTATGTCTTGCCTTTCTCCTTCTCTTTCACTCTTCTTGATTTTTTTTAGTTTTTCCCTGTAACTGACCTACTCACCCAATAACCCACTCAAGATTAATTTGATTCTCTCTCATCTATCTATTGTCTCTTTCTCTTTTCTGACTCTCTTTCCTTTACTACCTTTGTCTCGCACTCCCTTATTTCTCTGTCATTGTAATCCCATTTGAAGTATATCCTTAGGGATTGATAACATAGAGCTACTGTAAAGTCTGTTTACCATAAAACACTTACGCTTTCCCGAGAAAACACTTGTCTAGGTTACCAATCGAAATCAACTTAAAGGTTCAGACATACAATAGTCATAAAAGCAATCATCAAATTCAGAAAGCAAATCATCTTTAGTATTGGGAGCAGGAATGGTACAGTTAGTTAAATTACAATTTTTTAAATTAATAGTCGTTAAATGGGTACTTGGTACCGATAAAATGGCGACTGGATAGAATACTCCCAAGGGATAATGTGCACATATTGTTTGCTTGCAAGCCTTCATCCCACAACTGTAAAGCACTTAGAGACATTGTGTATGTATTAAGTACTTTATAATTCTGAATATTATTGTCATTATTTCAAATATATCTTGCAATGATTTCATAAGCTAAAATGCTGTCTACTTTTTGTATATTTGCAGCACCATTTGACATTTCTTTAGGCCATGTCTGAGTTACATGTAGCCTTTGAGGTGGCACTGATGCGTCTATTTTAATTTGATCCATAAATAATGTCTGCAATTTGCCTCTGTTAGGCAGAGCTCTATATGTGCAATCAGTGTTCATGATAACAATGGAAAGAGATTTCAAATAATCTGTGAAAATTGGTATTTGAGTTTTTCTGTAGAGAACATAGACTGTACAGTGTATTTCCATTAATATCAGATAGTAACCAAAAATTTTAAAAGTCTTTTCCTATTCTTTCTCCCATTGGAACATCTTCATTTCAAATATGCATTGATGGATGCAGCTACCGAGCTACAATATATCTTTTAGATTTCATCTAATATGTAAAAATGTTTTCAGTCATTCTGAATTGCAATAATAAACTTGCAATGTGCAGAAATTTGGGAGGGACATGAAATCAGAACTCGGAAAGCAAGAAATTTTCTAATTACTGATGTGCTTGCACCGATTGATACAGAATTGTTTGAAATATTATGCTTCTCTAGCTTTAAGCCATTGTATTTCTCACTTTACATTTGTTAGGATGCCAAATCAATGGCTCCTCCTTTAACTTGGATTGTCTCATGTCCTTCTTATAACTGATAATTGGGAAGAAGCAAGGAGCCAGGTTGAATTACAAGAATAAGTTACAGCAATCACTTCAGCCTGTGGGACAGGAACATAATCAATTTCAGCATGTCTCTGGTCTGAGCATGTCTGTCCTTTACGTAGGATGGAAGATTATTTTACAATTATGTGGGAATTGTAGTGAGGGAAGAATGATGTCTTGAGATATATTTCAATGCATAATGGATGAGAAGGGTGTCGTGAGAGAAATAATGTTATCTCAAGCAATATGTTTGTTTGAAACCTCCTGAAATGTACAATTTGATTTGATATTTTTCCGGGAGGAAAAAGGTGAAGATTTGATTAGGGATTTGTAACACACATGTTCATGACTGCTACATATGTGAACTGACATATTTGATTTGAATCGTTTTCCCTATTCTTTTGTATCTGTACTTTTCATGGAAACAGAAAATATGCAGTGTGTAACACTATCATGATTCTGAATGAAATGTATGTAGATTGTGTCATATTGCATAAAATCAGGCTGTCTGACAGTCATTAAAAAAAAATTACACCTACTTGTAGCAAGTCATTTCCTAGATTAGACAAATAAAACAGATTTAATTTCAAATGAAATTTCTATGAAAGAAATTGGATTTGGTTTCATAATTATTTAAGGATAGATTAGGTTTAATTTTTATGTTTTATTAAGTAAATGAATCATTTGTGCAAATGAATGATTGTTGTAGTTTGTGAAATAAACCTTTAAATTTCACAACTGTTTTATAATGAAGACACAAATATGAACATAGCCTCCTTGTAGTGTGACATGAAAAGAATTTCATGTTGTGCTGTTTTTTGCATCTTTCATATTTTGAATTCCAGATTCCATCACAGGAAGGTCTATACAGAGAGCTTCTTGTGAACTTCATCCAGCATTCCTTACACCTATTAGAATGTATGTACGACCCTTTGCACCTGTGGAGGAGACACCTTTCAAAGTGAGTAACAGAGGGTCTCAGTGTTACTTGCTTCATATGTCTGTACAACTAAAAGAAAAATTATAAATGTACATAATACCTTGTTCACCTCTTGAGGTAACATTTTCCATAACATCAACAGAAAATCTGCTATGTTCATTTCATCATATGTTTTTAAAAGTTTAGAAAGGAAGCATTATTAAAGGTCACACATAAATAAAATATGCTAGTAAATGGTTTCAAAAAAAAAAAGGGGGGAGTGTATACACTTCAATGTATGCTTTGGTATTGATTGACTTAAACTTTCTTTTGATTCCCATCCATGAAGAACATCAAGGACTTTGGGCAAGTTTGTCAAGTTTTATCATTTTGGCCTTCGAACTACAGCTGCAATAAAACATGTAAAGGTTAAATTTTAGAAAAAAATAGCTTCCAATTGATTGATCAGGTGACAGATTGGTTTTTATCTCAGGAGTATCATAAAAGATCTGAGCACTGTTGAAGTAGGCATGTATTAGATACATTGAGTTAGTATTAGTAATGTTTTTCCTTAGAATGTTGCTGTCTTTTTTTTTTGTTGTCATGTTTTTCATTTTATTACCAAGAGTCCATTTGCACATTAAAGGTCAAATTATGTGAATGTCTTGTGTAGGTAGGTGCATATGTCTTTGGGTTGTTTGATTGATTGATAATTAAGTTTATTACTCTCGTTTTGTCTTTCAGTCATGTTGGAAACACGACCCAAAGCTCGCGGCCTGCTCTCCTAAGTGTCGAGGTGGTGCCGTTCTTCTATGGTAATAAGTGAATAAGTGCTGTCAGTTAAGACAAGAAATTTGAGACATTAGTGCATATGCATTTCAAGAGAGGCGTGTGTGTGTGGTATGACATCCTTCATTAAGAGCTTGTATTATACATGAACCATACATGTAGCAGAGATATTCTCAGGCCGCACATTCTAATTCAAAGGTTAATATAGTGTTATAGATTTGAAATGATAATGGAGTTTTAAATCCTGTGTCCCATATCCAGAGGATCTTGATTTCAAATAGTAACTCATACAGTCAGGTAATAATCTTTAGAAATTCCACATTTGGGGTTGAATTTTGACAATTGCTACCTATAGTTTATTTTTACTTTTTTCATAATTTTGTTCTTAATGCATGTTTCAGTAAAAAATATGCTTTTATTTTTGTTACAATTTTATTCTGAAGTAATTAAGCGAATAATCATGGCAAATAAATTTATATTGTCCGGCTAGTAGTACTATACAAACATACTCTGCTACATGTGATAAAAATATCATGAATATCCCGGCTTTAGCTGAACTTCCATTATAAGGCGCATAAGCATCCAAGTTTCCCAATTAAATCATATTTTTATGAACATTATCAATGGAAGAAGGAAGTTGATGAAAATTTGTTCTTCTTTCAGTGGCATTTGTTAATTTCATACCTTTCAGATTTGGTGCCATAGAAGCTGAAACTCAACCATATCATTTTATAATATTTTTCAATATGTCATGAATTTTTATGGAAAGACAAATTTGCATAGTAATGCTGAACTCATTGGCTTTATATGTAGACAGGTATATCAGCTCTAGTTACAATTCACTACCCTACATGTACTTTCATTTCAACTGCAATAAGTGGGTTTACATATATGTGTTTCTATGCCCTGCATATATCTTATATTTTAGTACATACCATAACTCTTGTTTGCTAATGGCAAACAAAGTTGGTGCTCACCTTCAAAATTATGCCAAAGTCATGGCTGAATTTTGCATATTGCTAAAAGGTCTTATGTATACATGATTAATGTAATGACATTTATTTGCAGAACATACAAAAAATAGTAAAGAGTAAATTGGCAACATCGTAGTTCATTGTAATTAGAACTTCCCCTTCTAATACATTTTATGTTACTATTGAATAATCAGAGATATATGATAATGGAGAAAACAGATACAATATATATGCAGGAAGTGTGTTACTATTGAATAATCAGAGAGTTTACAAAAATGTTTGATATATCTTTTTTGATAGGGTCTAGTGTGTATGTTTATTTGACAACATGAAGTACAGATATATGCAAATGTAGATGACACATGTAAATTTTATAATGCACATCAAATAAGATCCCTATTTTGCAGAATATGTTCCTATTCTGCTTTAAAAAAAAAAATCAAAATACAGATGGAACAAAAAAATGAAAACAAAACGAAAAACAAAAAACAAAACAAAACAACAAAACAAAACAAAAGAAAAAAAGAAAAACATGAAGTATTTTCATCAGCAAATGTTACTGTTGTATTAAAATATACATATACATGTACATGTATCTGTCAAACTGATATTGATACTGCAGGAAGTGTGTTAAGAATCATTTGATATGATAATGGAGAAAACAGATACAATATATATGTCCTATAGAAATACTTGCTGTTCAAATATTGCCTTGTTGACATTCTGGGTAAGATCATATTCCAACAATTGAAAGCAATATATAGTATGAGTGGAGTATCGCTAGCAGTATAGAGATAATGTTACAATCCTAGTTATTTGTAGCTTCATATTTGCTTCCTTTTCTTTACCTTTTTTAGCTGGTGTTTTGTCCCATAATGTGTCTTTATATTTCCTCGTCTAATTAATTTTGCAGTATTTTTCTTCACAAACATAAATTTGTAATGTTACTCTGTGTCCTCTCTTTTCAGATTTCTTTATGTATCCTTTCTTTTTATTTCCTGTACATTTGTGTCTGACATTCTACAACAATTCCCCTACATGTATATCAATTACCTGCATACCTACATGTAAATCTTTCTCTCTAAACCAAGCATAAATTGTGGATCTTACACTCTTTTTCTTTCTCTTACAACATGTATATTTCCTCTATATTCTTTGCTATTCAATTAATCATCCGTGATGGCCCACCTGACCCTGATCCATTTCTTCTTTCATTTGTCTCTCTGTCTGTCTATCTGCCTGTGTCTGTGTCTCTCACTCTTTCTCTCTCTCTCTCTCTCTCTCTCTCTCTCTTTCTTTTCCTCTTCATATATGACTCTTATATAATGCGCATTTAAACTTTCCTGAATAAGTTCTCTGTAGTGAAATAAGCAGGAAGGATGCTCGACAGTATGGAAATGTGGTTGTGGAGGAGAATGGAAGGAATTAGCTGGGTGGACAGGGTCACCAACAAAGATGAACTGGATAGAGTGAATGAAAAAAGGAATTTGAGGAAAACAATTTGGAGATGGAAGAAAAATTGGATGGACATATTTTAAGAGGGGACAACATGCTCAGAGACATACTGGAAGGGAAGATGGATGGTACATGGGGAATAGGTTGACCAAGAACTGGGATGGTGTCAGACTTGAGAGGTGACAAAACATATGACATGATGAAGAAGAAGAAGGCTCAAGAAAGAGAGGGATGGGAGAAAGGACTAACCAGATGGCTCTGGTGTGAGGACCTGCCTTTGGCAGAACACCTGAGACAGAGAGAGAGAGTCAAATAACATTATTAGCATACATCTACATTGTACTGTTTTATAATTTCTCCTTGTTTTACCTTTTCTTCTTTGTCTGTAGATTGTCTGTCTTGTCCTACGTGGTCGACAGCCATCAAGTCCAACCTTCATTGTCACGTCCTTCACATGTTTGGTGCTATCGTCACAGGGTCAAAGGTATTCAGTGCACTCTCTTATTTATGAGATGCCTGTAAAGTGGTTCTTGAAAATGAGCAGATAAATCTAGAAATCATTATTTGATATGGTTATACTATCAGACATGTCAGGTATTACCAATGCTTGGATTAAAACCTAAATGAAGTTAAATATATATTTCTTGCAGCTGTAAAATGCCATGATTTTATTTCAGGTCTGTTGTTCTGATAAGAGTTGTGTAATTTTTTTTGTTTATTTACATTTCACATTTTAACTTCAGTTTTAGATCCTCAATAGATATTTATATTATAAGGAGGCTTTAAACTTTTGCCAAAATATTCCATTTTCTAATACAGTATAGCCATTTACTTCATTTTAGCCCAACGCCCAGATGGCAACAACGCCCCCTACAGTTGACATGCTATTCCGCCTGCTGACAAGTGAGTCAGACCATGGTGTGACTAAAGGGCCTGATTCTGAGAAACACTCTGTTACGGAGCTGGTACTCCGATGTCTGGTACAAATGATCAAGGTTATACACAGCTGTTGCCCAGAAGAAGTGAGTCCAGTCTCCTCCAAGTTTGTGCTAGAAAACTATCTGAAATGAGCAAGAAATACATGTTATGGTCAAATTATAGATCTATATCTACTATGTAGTAATTTAAAGGATTACACTTCACCTGCCTTTACACATGTTGCAAATTAATCTGAATCTTTTGTAAACGTATCTTTTCAATATTGTAAGTTTATGTATAATTATACTGATATCATTCCATTAATAATTATATCCTACATCATAAAATTGTCATGCAAAGATTGGCCAGGAATGTCTCACGTGACACAAAATACTTTCACCATGAAGAATAAATGGATATCGCGTGACGTCAGACCTCCGTATATTTTTCGATATGAAAATATTATGACGTCACTTTTTTGTTTTTCTGGATATTTCGAAGCTATCGATATCGCGACAATATATCGCGATAATGTTTCTGCGTTAGCGCTGAGAGATATGGCTGAGAGAGCCGCTAGCTCATGTTCAATATGTACGTATGTGTGTATGCGCGTAGTAGATGACCCTACATTCACGTTGATCTCCGCTATAGTCGAGTCGACCACGTACCAGCGCGCTAGCGTTGGATTTTGAGTGCCATGTAAATCTACAACACCTTACGAGGAGGGGTCTATTAGCCTCTCTTTTGACTTGGGAAAGTTCAGGTTTCAAGTTTACATTTTTTAAATGGTTTCATCTACATGTCATGTAGATCTAGATCTACAGTAGACTATAGACAATACTTACAAGCCATGCCAATGGCCAGGCATCTTTTGTGACTTTGGAAGTTGGGGCAAATATGGTGAGTTGTAATATACATTTCATATAGAGTCTAGACTAGGTCAAGGACTAGGTCTAGATTCTTTAGTTTTATTATTGTTTTATCTATCTAAGCTTACTCTGGTAGGATATAAATCAAATATACCATGCACGCTTTTCGAGGGACCAGTCGAATTATGGATTCTTCGGTGACTGGCATAGTTACTATTTTCTTCGGGCTGCGCCCCTCAGAAAATAGTGCTATACCAGTCACCTCAGAGATACTCAAATTTTCAACTGGAGCCTCTCAGTGCAAGGTATATTTGATTACTATATATTCCTTTCCTATTACTATATAATAATGTAAATTTTCTACTGTGTATTATCTATTTATGTATATATTGTATATTGTATATGTGCTTATGTAATGCCGACAA
This sequence comes from Heliocidaris erythrogramma, assembly GCA_025617745.1. NCBI lineage: Eukaryota > Metazoa > Echinodermata > Echinoidea > Camarodonta > Echinometridae > Heliocidaris > Heliocidaris erythrogramma. The sequence goes on from CM046856.1 coordinate 8,345,005, forward strand.
AATGAATTTCCTATTGGACCAATAAAATTAATCTGGATCTGAATCTGAATCTGAATGATGCACTAGAGCAATAATGTGAGCCGTTACAGAAATTAACTTTATCATTTGAAATCGAGAAATAAATATATCACTAGTTTTCTCTGTAAATGGTCTCAATTTTCACTTGAATGTGATTGTCTAAATGCATTTTATTTGCTCTTAATTTTTAATTGTTCATTGTTGTGAAAAATTTCAATTTTATTTAATTAATTTTCTTTGAATAACAGCGGCAAGTGGAGCTGAGTGAGTTGTTAGAGCAACTTCTTCAGGCTTTGAGGAGTAGTCATAGAAACAGTGATGTACAGTATGCAATATTCAGTAAGTACGACAACTGTCACTTCATATGTTACTGGTACTTTATTAAAACTACTTCCAGTAATTTTATAATATCTTCCCAATGGCTCTTCAGGTACTTGTAACAAATAAAAACACATGCAAACACAAAATATGAGGTATGATTATGATTTATATATATCTCATCAGTGTGATGTAAAAGGAGGAGAAGGGTCATAAGTCTCAATGGTGTGAAAAATATCACACTTTATAAAGAGGGACAAACACATATTTTCTAGTGATTTAAAGTAATATGATCGTACTGTGACAATTATTGATAATCTAATGTATGATAAATTTGACCAAATTTCAGTTTAGCTTGTATATTCTTCTACTTTCAGCAACTTATCAGAATTCAGTAGAATTATTGACAGATAGATGTAGAAGCTTTGATGAAAATCCTCTTGCTCATTTGCTCTCACAGGAAGCATCCCTCAGACACTATTAGATTCATGCGGCAACAAGACCAGCCTCCAGAGGGCGTTTGTCAAAGCAGATGTATTCACAACTCTATTAACCATCTTAGAGACTGCAACGGTAAGCCTTTGTCATAGTCAACTATTTCAGTAGAAAATACCAGTCTAAACTCATCTTGTAGATGTATTGAAATGATTGTTACTTACTTTTGGACTCTTATGATGTAAATAGGATAACAAATGTAAATCTTAAAATTACTCTGAGAAAGAAATATATTACTCCACTGTACTCAGAGAGACAAATTGTTTTGATTTAATGTTTAAAAGTTTTATGGTTCACCTGAAGATGGATCTTTCGATATATCTCTTTCTCTCTCTCTCTCTCTCTCTTTCTCTCTTTTTCTTTTTATTCTCCTTTCATATTTCTCATTGAAGACATTTTAAATTTTTTAGTGGCATTCTTGACTGATATGTATTTTCTTGATTTAGTCTTCTTAAATTTTTGTTAAAATATGGCATTTACATAGGTAATTTTTGCTTTATTATGATATAAAATTCCTTTTCAGTTTACATGAGCTTTTGTAGTATTCAAAAGATAAAAGTGGTATCATGATGTTTGCGTGATAGGTATCCGATGGCAACAAGCAATTAGCTGTCTTCTTCACCGTTCATCTTCTTGGTGCTATTCTCAATGGGTCTCTTTACGCCAAGGAAATCTTCAAAGAGACGATAGGTTACGAGAAACTAGGGGAGTTAATTGATCGGCTAGGGATTCCATCTCAGGAACTCATTGAAACCTTGATGGACATGGTGAGATCAGTATTCTGTGATATAGGAAATATACTATTATGTCAAGATTTTAAAGGCACTTCATCCCTTTTGCAGTCTTTAACAAAATTCTGCGAAACTTTGCATAGGTTTAGTAGACATCCTGTAGATACTGCCTATGAATTTTCAAGGTCACAATTTCTATAACTCCTTTGTAAGAAATGAAAATCTTGCTTTTGTTGCAGAGGGAGCTATTCAGAAATAAAGCAAGTATATTTACTAGTAATGGTCAAAAAATAATTTTAAAATTTATGAGATTTTTTTTAGTCAAAAGAAATTAAGTATTACCAAATTAAAGTATTACCTACTAATCTACCTTGCTACAGCCTTGAAATGTACCTTTTAGTTATTTGATGAAACTCATTTGTGGTCTGAACCACAACTGTTCAAGGATTTTAATATTAATGTAAAATCGTTTGATATTGTTGAAGGTCTGAGCATCGCATCATAATTGATTTTTAAAACAAATGTATATGTGTCTCACCAAGATGATAACAGTCCAATATGCACATTTAACCAAGGCCTTGAAATATTTTGTTTTTTGTTCTCCTAGGTTTTTGACACACCTTACAAACCAGACAACAAGCTACTCATCCAGAACACAGGTGTCGTCTCCCTCCTCCTCTTCCTCCTCCCCCGCATCCATCATAGCCCCACCCTCCAGGAGTTTGTTGTCGACGGGCTCGCCCACAGCTGCGTGTCCTGTGATTACAACCGCATGCAGTGTTGCTATGACAGTATCGTGTCGGGGGTCATTGGAGCTTTGCATTGCAGGGAACAGTTGCATCGCAAGACTGAAGGTAAGATATACATCTGATTTGACTGGAATCCAGGAATGACTTGAATAAAATTATGGATCTTTAAAAATCAATAACTTTTTTTATAAATTGCACAAGTTTTTTTTACGTTTTCATGAAATCAGCACCTTAACTGCAACTTGTCAATGATTTTTTTTTTCTTCAGAAATCAAATTGTAAATGTTAAATTTCTATTAAAGGTCCTGCAAATCGTTCAATTACCCAGGCAAGTGAAAGTCCGATGCAGAGCTATGCATACATTTTCAGTCACATGAGTTAAGGCCATAAATAAGTGTTTGTCTTTGTTTGTGTATAACTTGTGCAGAGATGACATTGAGTTCAATCATTTCTCTCTCCATTTGTTTCATCCAGAGAGGTTAATAGGACTACTGGAATCATTGGGAGCCTACAGCATTACCTCATCGCAACTCAAGACTCTGATTGGTCTAATGAGAGGTGAGGATGACCAATCATTGTCCTCTAACTGCACAAGACTCATGAGGGCGCTCTCTAGGATGGCACGAAAGGAGGGCAAGCTCAGCGCTCATCACTACTTTGATTTTCAAGCTGATGATACAGTAAGCTACTTGTTTTTCTGTTTTTTACGATGTTTGATAACAAATTTACCTTTTTTTCATAGCCACATACAGCGGATATGATGTTATTTTTTTTTTTTTGAGAGAGAGAGAGAGATTTTCAAAAATCCTTATTGAAGTACAGACTGCACAAATGTCTATGTCAGGATGGATTTCAATACTTTTTTCTCTAAACCATGTGAATTCCATTGCATTTATTTGCCAGCATTTTATAACATGTGTTGTAATTTATTTTCAAAGCAATGTGTAGAGAATATAAAATTTATGTTCCTTATAGAGCTGTGCTTTTTTTTGTCTCATTATTGTACATTAGTGTATCTGACTTGCTCATGCTGTCATATCTTTTGTACAGGGTATCTCAATACCAGTGATCATGAAGTGGCCGGTTAGTAGTTTCAGCTGTCGTACCTGGGTGTGTCTGATTAATACCACCTCTAGGTATCTCAATACTTGTTGTCTTTGTTTTGTGTACAGGGTATCTCAATACCAGTGAGTAAGAAGTGGCCGGTTAGTAGTTTCAGCTGTCGTACTTGGGTGTGTCTGATGAATACCACCCTTCGGTATCTCAATACTTGTTGTCTTTGTTTTGTGTACAGGGTATCTCAATACCGGTGGGTAAGAAGTGGCCTGGTAGTAGTTTCAACTGTCATACCTGGGTGTGTCTGATTAATACCACCCCTCTGTATCTCAATACTTGTTGTCTTTGTTTTGTTACAGGGTATCTCAATACCAGTGATTAAGAAGTGGCCTGGTTCTAGTTTCAGCTTTCATACCTGGGTATGTTTGAACACCACCCCTGTCACTCTTGAGAAAGGGCTCTACAGGAGGCAACTCTACAGGTATTCATCTTTTTATTCAGTTTGATAAGAGAAACTGTTATAATATTTTACAATATTTTATATAATTGACCCCCCAATGCAATTTATATGTTTTCGAGTGCTCTTTATGCAGAAACAGAAACTGAAGTGTAAGAAACTGTAAACTCATGTTTGAAGGTCATTTGATAGAGAATGCATATTTATGGGCTGACAGTGTATGCAGGAATGAATCTACAAGGGAACAATATCTGTTATGATAACTGCAATATCAATAATGAATAGTTAGGATTAATATTGCGAGCGATATAATTTTGCATGAGAATAACAACTTCTTGAACATTTGATGATGTACAATACATTGAATTTGTCTCAACTCTTTATATTCTCTTATTTGACTGTTGCCCATTCAGTTTCTACACAGCCAGTGGATGTGGTTTTGAAGCATTCTTCACATTGGATGGTGTTCTTGTTGTAGCTGTCTGCACCAAGAAAGAATTCTTCTCTGTCTCTCTCACTGATTACCCCATCACAGATAACAACTGGGTAAGAACTGACAATGCTCCATATTTGTTTCTGTTCAGTATTATGATATTTATGATCAGACAGCTTCTGTTTCCTTTTCAAATATAATCTCATACATTTATATTTTGTAAAGTTCAGAGCCTAAACACTAGCACATTTTGATCATTTATGAGGAAGTTTCAAGCATAAAGGTAAGCCACATATACAACCAGTTTTAGAGGCACCTGGTAGTGTTTCATCAAGCATTTTGTCAGTGTCATCTTTAAAGTTATGTTCTTCAATAAATATTAATGCTGTGCTCATTAGACTTTCTGCAAAAATAAATAGTTTACCAACACAGGGATATTTTGTTTCAGTCAGAATTTTAGAAATAAGTTGTTTAAAATAACTGATGAAATAGTCATACAAAAGCCTTTTTTTCACAAGATTTCAAGTTGTTAAAAGACATATAAAAAGTATATGAGCCGCCATCAAGACACATATGTATGGAAGCGCTGGAATCTCATCTTTTTCATCGTTACATTCAAAACATCCATAAATTTATGACAGAGTCAGGATCCAGCAATATTCAGCCGCAGATTATCCGTTGTCAAGACCATGGTCAAGACCATAGAATCTTAGCCCTGTGATTGGCAAGCGAGCCATCTGTAACCAAGTGCGCGTTGAATGAAACAATGCGCAACCTGTTGCTTCATCCTTGCGCAAACATGCGCATAGCTGTTGCCTGGCTGTGAGAAAACATCTTGCGTGGTGGTAACCAATCGAAATGCTGGAATTGACTTTTTTTAAAGACAAAGTGTGTACATTAGTTACATATTGCTGGATCCTGACCCTGTCATGAAGTGCACATTAATGTTATTTCAATCTTTGGAAAGTACAGAAAATGCCCTTTACGCTCATGTCAAATTTGCCCTGGCTCACAATAAAACTATGGTAGTTTTGGCCAGATTTATATTTCATTTCATTTCCATTTTTTGTCATAAAAGGAACACCACTTTTTACCAATTTCGTCTTTTATTTTGAACACAATAAAAGCATGTCACAAATCTCTGAACCCTCTTCTTTTATTTGATGTATAACTCATGACGATTGGTGAATGATAAGTAGTCTATTCAATAGTTTGCAAATGAGATGTTCCTGGCTGTTCTTGCTCATTATATATTCATAGTCAGGCAGAACTGGAAATAAAATAGCGCGCTTTTAGGGGACCTGCAGATTGGCTGTTAGTGTACATTTCTGCTTCAAACTCGTCATATGCAATAACTGTGTGGATTTTTACCAATTTTGTTCTTTTCCTGTTGCAGCATCAAGTAAATATTGTCCACTGTGGTTCTAAGCGTCCATTTGTTCAGAGTCAGCTGTCTGTCTTTGTAGATGGTTATCTCAGGCAAACATCACAGCTCAAGTTCCCTACAATGGGAGAGGTAAATTACACTATGCTCTATACCTATTTCTATTCTCTAGGTCTAACACTCTCTGTCCCTTTTTGGCTATACTACTTTTTGTTTGTCTATCAGTTGTTATAATTCTTTGTTGATTTCTATTGGTACCTTGTCTACCTTTACTTTTCATACGAAACTTCGTTTGAAAGGGGGTATATATAGGAATCAGTCAACGGTCGGTCGGTCGGGCGGTCGGGCGGTCGATCGAACTACTTCCTCAGTTTTTGACCCAAAGTCATGAAATTTGGTACACACATTGGTCTTGGTGGGAAGATGTGTACAACATATTTTTTGGATGTGTCGGAAGCTACATTGCCATGGAAACGGCATATCTATGACAGTAAATCAGGGAAAAATCTTGCGGATCGAACTACTTCCTCAGTTTTCGACCAAAAGTCAAGAAAGGCTGTTGTCACGGGGCGGGGGTATTAATCATCATCTTCAGTGATATTTCTAGTTTTTTGTGTTATTGTATATTTTTGTTTTGTGTTTTTTGGTTGTTCTGTGTTTTTTTTTTGGGGGGGGGGCATTATTTTTCTATAGTCATTCTGTAGTCATTCTAACCTACATGTAACTAGTATTATATGATACCTTCCAACCTCTCTGTTGAGTTTCATAAAGGGTCATGACCTTTTTGTAAATCTAGTATGTCATCTCTGATGAAAATTTAGAATCCCAGATAAGAATTACTAATCTTGATTCCCAGAAAATAGAACTCTTCTATTTTAGCCTTGTTTAGCTTTGCAAGACATTAAAACAAACCATTAACATCTTTCAATCAGCAACTGGTCACTAGCACTATACTATGTCTTCCTCACTAATTCATTATACAATATCTTTTACTGTACAGCCTTTCATCTCCAGCTTCATCAGTTCTCCACCAACCTTCAGCTCCCTTGAGGAGGATGTTGAGATGGATACCACCGTCGGGATGAGAGCGAGAACGTCATCAACTACCATTACCTCCAAAAAACCCTTCACCCTCCGTGTCCTGAAAGGCCAATCACAATCTATGTCGGAGGTAAAGTTAAGAGGATTACAAGAATTTGTCAAGTAGGGAATTACCAAGACTCATCAAGTGGCAAACTGCAAGACGGGTTCAAACGGGAGAGTTGACATAATCCAGTGGTTTGAACTTTTGATTGTTTGTCTGTCAGAAGGATGTTAGCATAGGAGCTCCTAATTCCCTGCTAACACCATTTCATTTATTTTCCACTTTCAACTTTCATATTTATATTGATAATACAGTTTACATATTTACATATTAACAAGTAGCTCAAAATGCTCAATACAATACATAAATAACATGAAATTGAAAGGGAAGGTGGGCTGACTAAAAAGCAGAGCTTGTAAGGTGTAGGGCCCCTCTGTTTGAAATAATTATTATTAATCATCTTTGTGAAATAAAAAGCATAAAATAACAAAAACAATTGATTCAGTAATACAAGAAACATATTTCAAGATGCAAAACAATGATGAATATATACATTTATACATAACAAATATATACAAAAATATATACAAGAAATAATCTTCAAGACACATATGTCATACGTTTTAGCCATAGCCTTACCTGCACCCTTCAGCAAAACATTTTAGGTACAAAATTTATCTCTGCCAAGCTATGATATGATACCCATTAGGATGAGAATGTCATTGTCCATGTAATTTAAATTTGCTGAAGTTTAATCCAATAACTGGGGTAAACAATAACACTGTAAAAGTTTTTGATCATAAATTTGATCATTAATCGGAAAAAGCTCTATTTGTATTAATTCAAGATGTACATGTACTATGCTATTAATGACAAACAACATGTCCACGTTGGCCACTTTCCAAGGTACATCTATACCATGTACAGCTCTCAGTGAACAGATTTCTGATCATTGACTTCTGTCCTATCGTTCTGTCTTCCAGGAAAGCTGTGTGAGCATGGTTCCAGCAAACATGAAATACCTAGAATGGGGTGCCTCAAGGTCACTGCAAGGTCAGATGGGTAGTGCTTGTGTGTTCTATGATACACTCACTCCATTGCAGGTCAAGAAACTTTACTCAGCTGGTGGGTACATTTGATATTGAGCATTACTGTTTAAAGGAACTAGTTAGAAAACATATGATGAATTGGAAACATCCAAAATTTTAGTTTAATCCAAACTTAACCCCTACCATGCCGTGGGCGGCTAATCCCGCCCAAAAATTGAGTGTTGAACATCTTTTTTAGGCTGCGAATGACTTGAAATTTCTTCCTCATACAGACACCTGTGCCTTCAATATAATGCTTATTCCTATGCAATATATCTCTGCCCAGTTTGTTCAAGAAAAATCTCATTGAAAGTTAATATTTAACTCTTGAAAGTTCATTTTTGACATTTGCTCAAAAATCTGGTGGCATGGAAGGGGTTAAGTTTGAGTTATGAACTTTGCTCATTCAATTGAAGCGATTTTCCATACATTTCTTGTATTTGTATGTTTGATACCAAGATACCAAAATATTTCTTAATCTGTGTACTTCCAAATTTCAGGTTTACTAGGCATTTCAATACACTTGTGTAAATCATATTGTTGTTGATTTTATGAATCACTATAGAGTACCGAAGTGTGACGTCATCAAATTTTGATTTTTGTATTTCAGTATTTTTATGACCATATTTAGGTAGAGCATGATGGAAAACGTTCACACATCAAATTTGACATGAATCAGTTCATGGTGGCCCAAGGTATGGCTATATGAATATCTAATTAGCCCCATTGAAGTCTGTGTAAATTGGCCTGGTTCTTAACAGTTTAGAACCAGGCCAATTTAACACTGACTTCAATGGGGCTAAGGAGGTATTCATGCGGCCATATCTCGGGGCCAAATGAGCCAATTGCCATAAAATTTGGGCTCTGGTATAAAAAATGTCAAAATGAAAAAATAGCTTTTTGTGACGTCATCACTTCGGTACTCTATAGGTTGAGGCTATTCCTTTGCCGAAGCAAATCTAAAATGAGGAAAGCTACAGATGCATGAAGGACTAAATATATTTCTTTGTCCTTCCCCAGGTCCCAATGTACTGACCTTGTTTCAGGTAGATGATCCAGACCTAGCTGATCTGAACAGTAAGGTCCTGATCTACTACCATGGTAAGGCCTGTAAGGACAATACCTGTATGGATCTGTCCAGGAACCAACCCTATGACGGCTCTCTGACGGGTCACAGCTGTAGTACTGGTCGTCTCAAGGTAAGTTACTTATCATCATAAACCTAACCCTCCATTTGTTTGAATAGTGTGGGTTTTTTATGATTTTTTTTAATCTTTGCAATATTCTATTCCAATGACAACAAGCAACTTCATTTTGATCAGGGATTCACTATACAAATTTTACTGATGATTTGTTGAACTTACGCAAGGAGAAAGGGCATTTGATCAGAACTCAAAATCGTAAATCTTGAGCAACTTAGTTGTTTGCAAAAACCAGTGTCCACAGTAGGATTAAAGAATTGTTTGAATTTTGTTTGGCAGATTATTCATATTTGGTCAGAAAATGACCATGGTAAAAAAAATCAAAGTATAGGATAAAAATTGCAAAGTTTTCTTGACACATTCATGTTGTATAGATTTAAAGTCAACATGAGAAATGAAATGTTGCATGTTGGTTATCATCTTCCTGCAACACACCTTTATGCTTAGTTCACCCTTCTTTCTCCTCCAGGATGTACTGAATTGCATAGGAGGTGTCCAGGTCCTCTTTCCTCTCCTGGAACTGTCACTACAAGACCAAGCAGGGTCAGAGGTCACGACCCCAGAGGAAGTAGAATCCCCGACGGCATCAGTCAATGTGGACAATGTGGACACGGACTGGGAGATCCTGCCAACAAATATGCAATGTGGTAAGTTCATGTGATGGTGGAAGTGATGACAGTAAAGCTGATGGTGAAAATGTGATACAAAATTGTGATACAAATGATGATAATGTTGATACATGTATTAAGATTATATAGTACTTATTGGATTTTTCAGGAGATTAACTGATTAATTGCTTGAATATTTAAATGTAGTTTGTTGCGTGATTGATAGATTGATATATTGATTTATTGAATAGGGGATTGAGTAATTGATCAATTGATTGGTTGAGTGATTAAGTTTGTTAGTTAGTTTTGAATAAGTGATAGAATGTTTGATTAATCAATTTATGTATTGAATTGTTGAGTGATTGAGTCAGTTAGTGACTGACATATAGATTGATGTATATGTTCATTTAGTCTATTTGGTTGCTGAGTTGGTTGGGTTACTCAATTAGTCATCGAGTCATCCATTCAGTCACGACTCATATCTCTCCACACTCATTAACTTCTTTATCTACATGTATTATGATTTGATTACAGAGGCAAAGTTAGAAAGGAATCGTATCTCAGGCTTCCTCTCCCTTCTGAAGAATGTTTGTATTGGGCATTCCATCAACCAAGAGCTTCTTCACAAAACACAAGGTCTAGCTACCATCGGAGCTCTACTTCAGAAGGTAATGAAATAACATATCTTTTTGGTGCACTGCGAATGTCGGCCGACCCCTAAAAAACGCGGCGGAGCCCGCAGTGATCGAGCAGACACCAGCCGCATTCTAGTCTAGTTCTGGACTCTTTTTATTGATTTTTTTATTCGCCGACTATACGCGATAAGCCGAGTGATGGCACGATCGCGAGAACCTGTTGGCCCCGAAAAAAGAGTCCAGTGCAATTGCTCCACGCTGACGACTTTCCCTGAGATTTTTCAGGGAGAGCAATTAAAATTGGCCGCACCTCCCCATGCTAAAGCGCTAGTGAACTTTGGACCCCTGACGTCAGCGTGGAGCAATTTCACTGGACTCTCTTTTGCTCGGGCCATCAGGTTTCCGGATCGCGCCAATCACTCGGCATAATACGTACAGTCGTCGAAAAAAGAATTCAGTAAAGAGAGTCCAGAACTAGACTAGCCGCATTCCGGCCGTATTCTGGGCAAAAATGCCATTTTGAGCTCGCTTAGAGGTCGGGCGGGCTCCGTTTTGGATATGTGATGGCCCCTTAAGGAATGTAATGTTTAGACCTTTCAACCAGAAAGCAGGCACATCTTGCCAGATTCATATTTTAATCAATTTTTTTTTTGAGGCAACATAATTATTTTCATTATTGATTACTATTATGAGTATCATTTTTACCTTTCTTATCCATTCTATCTTGTTATTTTTTTTAGTATTTCAGTATAGGTATTATGATTATTATTAGCCTTAATGTTATAATTGCAAGACACATCTTATTAAGTTTTGATTAATGAAAGAATAAAATTTCAAATCTTTTAATTATATTCCTCTTTGTCTCCATTATAATATTGTCATCGTGGTCATGATCTATTGATGTTTTCATATTTTTCCTTCCTTTAGGCTGACTCCTCCCTGATCGATGTCAATGTCCTGATGGCCGTTCAACTCCTCTGTGAGACGGTCTGTGCAGGAAACCCACACCTCCTGAAGTCTGCTCACCGTCATATTCTCTTTGACTTTAGGATATGGAGCAAGAGTGATTTCCCTGTTAGGATAGGTAAGATATTCAAGAGTGAGGGAGATAGACAGACAGACAGACAGATAGACAAAGGAGATATTTTTAATCTAGTAGTAGCAAGTTTGTGGTTACTGACTGGCATTCATTGGCAGCCAAAATCTCTGTTCCCGTCTTTAACCCGTACATTAAATCCTTGCTCATCAGCTTTTCTTGTATGTATTCTTTTGTTGTATCACCCATTGATTTTCCCTCCCCTTTCCTTTGCCTCTATTCGCATATTTCATTGCTGCCTGTAAAAATCTATTTTGCTTTCAAGCATTGTAAAAGATAAAGAAAAGAATCTCTGATTGACTATAAAAGTCACATCACAACTTGCTGAATTCGGTTGTGACATGATTTTGAATATTTCCTAACCAATGAATTAAGCAATAATACATTTATTTGCCACTTTATATTTATGTGTGTTTGTTTTGAAAGTGCATTCCAGGTTTTATATTCCTCATTAATTAATCTCCCATCTCTGTACTCAGGTCACATACAGTACTTAGCAACGATCATCAAGGATAACAGGAAGACCTTTCGTAAGGCATACGGAGTGCAATTTATGTTAGATGTGATCAGAATGTACTACAGGTATGAAATGAATGACAAATTGAAAGAAAATTTTCCTACTTTGGTGACTTAGTTTGACTTTAAATAAACAAAATATTATTCCTTACTCTGGCTACTTTTTATATGATTTGTACGCACAATTATTCCACGATCCCTCTTCTTGATTGTAGGATGAGGGAATAGATTCATTTCATAGAAAAGAACATATGAGATCATTTTTCCAATTATTGGTACAGATTTGAGAAAATATATTTTCTTTTAAAACAATATAAATTTGGCAAAGGAAATCATAGAGTTGCAATTCTTGTAGTGATCTTCACAACTGCAAAAAGCACAACTTTCTCATCGTCTATTTTTTCTCCAAATGTCACTGACCCGACTGCTAAGCACTAAACTCTATTTAAACAAATCTCATTTTGCAGCAACAACTTGGACATCTCAGTAGATGATTCCAAGGCCATCAGACATTCCCTGAGAGGTTTGATCCGATACTATGTCTACCGTAGTATCACCCAACCAGAGCTGCAATGCATTCTGGGATTCATCACAGCTGTGAAGGAGCAATCCCTGGTAAACTGTGTTTCACCATTCGTTTGTATTTGCTTTATACTTGCTCTTATTTTGATTGAATTATTGTTATTGAGGGCAATGACAATGCCCTTAAATATTTGAATGTTTTCACTCTTCTATTTGCTTAACCCTAAAAAAGGCCAGGTTATTTTGGCGCTCACTCAGCCACTCAGTTTGGAAATTGTGTGTTTATATTGATCATTCAGTATAAAGTATTACAATCATTTATAGACATCTTATTGACTTTTAGCTTTGTACCACCTAACTTTTTTTTCTCTCTCTCCATTTCCTGGATTAAAAGTCACTAGAGAGTGTGCTTTTTCAGTTTTGTGATATGTCTTATTTTAGTATTTCAGACATTTAATCTTTTTTTTAAACATTCTCATATTTGGTCTAGATTGAGGAGGCCCTGGAACTTCTGTTGTCTCTCATGGAGACCCCAGGCAAAGACCAGCTGCTCCTGCTCCTATATGAGCATGGATCTGCTGACCTTCTCTATGTCCTACTTACCAGGCCAGAGTATTCAGATGGAGTCCAGGTCAGAGTTCTCAAGGTGAGATCTCCTGTACTCTTCTCATCTTCTGTAATATATATTTTTCTTCTTTTCTTCTTCCATTTGTTGTGTCTCTTGTTTTATTCTCTTTCCTTGTAGTTCTAAACACTAAGCTATTGCACTTCCTTGCATGCATTTTATTGTATCACATTTTATTCAAAATCATTGATAAGTGTTAATATTATGTTTGTTAAACATATATAATATACCTCATATAACTCATAATAGATATAACAAACAGTAAGGTCTATATCAGAAAAATGGAGAAGAGAAGATACATGAACAGACTCATTATATTTTTCAACCTTTTCCATCTTTCTTCACATCAGCTGTTTGCTGGGATGCTGCACTCTACCAAGGTCCAGGAGAAGAACAAGACCAGGATCCGTCTTCAAGACATTGGTTTCTCTGGACTGACCCTGCTCATGGAGCATGCTACCATCAGTATGTCAGTAGCCAGGACACTGGTGGAGCTAGTCACAGGTCAGATTGGTTTCTATACATGTAAAGTGAAACCTACTTTAGTGGTTACCATATAGAAATACCAAACATTTGTTAGACCACAGTGTTTGTTTTCCGTAGACATTAAGGAGTTTTCGGATGTGTCGACTAGAATGCCGTCCTAGATCCTCCCAGCAACAATGGACTACTTTGTGTTGACTGCATACAAAGTAGGTGAAGCATGAAGCTAAGAATGGGTGAAGCGAGGTTCACGTTTTAGAGAAGACGGCAAAACCATGTTTGATGCGTTCTCGATCTAGTGGACGAGGGAGAAGCCAGTGGACGGGTGAGCCGTTCTTGCACAAAGCGCGGTATGCAGCTAACACAAAGCAGTCCATTGTAACTGGGAGGATCTAGGAGGGCGTTCAAGTCGACACATTCGAAAGCACACTGTTGTTTTCATGTATGCATATAACCCCATACGTACTGACTACCTGCCTATATGTAGGCCGCTTTTCTTTTCTTTCTTGATCAGTCTTTATATACCAGTTTGACCGTATCTTAGACAAAGTATATATAGTTTGCTGTGACAAAAGGTGTCCATGTACAGGTACATGTAGTTAAACATCGACTTGATACCTCTTTTGCTCTTTAGATGTTCTAAGAAACAATGCCTATGTTCTTGGTCCAATGGGATATAAATTCTGATTGTACTGCGAAATACAATATTTCTATCATTGTAAGTGAATAGGAAGAGAATGATAGGATTGAAAATAAAGAGAGCAGAACACATTAAATAAATATGGGAAAGATAACTAAACTAGTAACTAGTTATTTACAACATATAACATCCTTTTTCTATTTCAGAGGGTCAACTAAATCACAGGGGCCTGCTTGCAGTTTTGAAGGTACTTCATTCAGCCAATGCCTTGGTCAAACTAGAAGCCTGCACCCAGCTACTTCACATCCTCTACACACAACCCGATGCCAGAACTCAGATTGCCAAGATACCTGGCTGGCAGGACACCCTTGCTCGCCTCGTCATCAAGACACAGGACAATGACAACAGCCTTGGTGTGGAGATGAATGGCTTCTTCAGCACCAAACAGCTTCAGGCATCAGAGTCGTCCCTTGACAGTCTTCCGAATGAAGACACAGACGGTCAAACTCCGCCCATGACCCCCAACCATCCACCATTCACGTCTGTTTCAAACACAGCAGAGGGCTTTCCGAAGTCGATCACTACAACAAGTAACGGAAATGTCATGTATCATGAGTCAGCTTCACTGAAATCTGAACGCCTTGACCAGGACAAGTCAGATCGTGAAAGAAGCCATTCAGCCACAACACCGATCTGCACAAGGCCTACCCAAATTGTAATTGATCGATCCCACTGTGACTCTGACAACTCACCTTCAATGCCAAATACATTTCCAATGCAGTCTTCATCAAGCTGGTCGTTACCTATCTCTGTTGATACCGATTCCATAGCAACAGAAAGTACATTAAGCATAGACACACCAGACGATTCTAGCATACTTTGTGTTGTTGATAGTGGCGTGAGTCTAACCAGGCCATCAGACTTGGATATTTCATTATCAGAGAGAGATGAACCTATCTTTGATCTAAGTCCTGGTGGTATCATTCAGAAGGAGAGGAATGAACAGACTCTTGTGGATACCTTGATAGAGATCTTGGTTCAGATCATGTGGTTAGGAGTGGAAGGAAACTCAGAGGATGCATGGATTGTGAGTATTGTCTCTTACATCTTATTATATTTTTCTTTTCTTTCATTTTTTTAAATGAAAGAAAATGTGCTATTCTTGTTCCAAACATATTTTACCCCTGTCAACAATTTATGTTGTGTTTGGGAGGTTTGAGTTTTGAAAAATTGAAAGATACCAAATTGTTATTATCTTTTGAATGGTTAATTTGCCTTTTCTTTAATAATTTGTCTTATGAATGAAGTATTGTGCTGATTATAATGCTTTCCCTGCAAACAGGTGCAGTATTTATAAGTGTATGTGGATTGGGTATTACAAATTTTAGATGAATTTCAAGGATCAAGTCAGTCATGGCTTGCAACCTCTTTTACTTTTACCGCCTTTCTCCCTTTTTTGTCCTTCTTCCCTCTCTTCCTGTATTCTTGCTGTCATTCTCTTCTACTCTAAGTTCCTCTTTTGCATTTAATGTCTCAATCACTCTCACTCCTTTTTATTTGTTTGACGTCCTTAGGCTAGAGGTCAAATCTTCAAGTGCATCGCTGACCTATCAGGTTCTCATCAGATCTTGCGTCCTGTCAATCAGATCAAACGTCAGATGCTGGAGAAACTCCTTGAGGGTGCCGCAGGGGACGTCAGGTCTGCAGGGGCATCTACAGCAGCTAACGCAGAGAACGCCCTCTATCTTGTCAAGCTGGTGTATGATTTCTTGTTCGGAGCCGCCGGCTCTGATCCAACCAGCTGGAGTGTTAAGGTGATTAAAATATCTTGGTCAGAAAGAAGTCATAATATAGGCTTTCTGACAATTTATCTTAGAATAGAAACATAAGAAAGAGATCTGATAGATCAAGTGATTGCTTGTTAAAGACTTGTTGATGATAATCATAAAAATTTGGAACAAAATCTGATAACTTGTTAAATATTTGCTATCAGCAGGAATCAAGCTAAGGATGACAATATCTTACCAGCAACCATCGATGGATAATTGCTTTGAAGAAAATGATAGGGTTGAATATTAAGAGCTTAATTTATAGTGTGTGTACATGTAGACTCAACTCCCAAATCTTGACATTTTTTAAAAGACCTTGTAAGCTATGGATGTACTTGTAGTAAATGTAGCCTTGTGAAATTCTATTAACTATTTTATTTTACTATCCCAAAATCGAATTACATCAAACTGTGGAACTATCATAATACAAAGTAAGCCTTGAATAAATTAAATTTGATTCCATTAACCTTTAACCTTTAACAGCTGGAGGAAGGAGTTGTTGACCTCCTGGACATCCTTCAGGTATGGACAGATACCAGTCATGTTGATGAATGGAAGGAGATGTCTCATCTTGGACTAAGATTACTGCTCAGGTTCTCATCTCACAGCAACCTAGAGGTGAGAATAGAAGGGAGAGAAAGTGAGTAAACAAAGAGATGCATAGTGAGAGAGGGGGAATGACAATGTGCAAGAGAGAGAGAGTAAATGAAGAAATACATAGTGAGGGGAAAATGATAACGTACCAGAGAGAGAGAGAGAGAGAGAAAGGCGGAGGAAAGGGAGAGATGATAAGCAAGAGTGAGAAAGGAAGGGAGAATAAAAGAGAGGGATAAAGTTTCCAAAATTATTTTTATTTTAGAATATGATTTGTTCCATGCTTGTGCATTCATGTATTTCTGTTGCTGATATGACAACTAATCATTGATGGCTATTCTAAAAGTTAATAAATTAGTAAGAAAACCCATGTTTAGTAAAAATGGGGATGCTCCTAGACGAATATTATTCAGCACATGTCAATGTGTGTGTCATGGATGTGATTTGAAAGCGCTACTGAATTTTACGCATGTTACACAACTTATCACATGTGAAAGATTGAACATTCTGTTGGCCTTTATTGGAGAATATGTTCCTCCTACAGCTGAATTAGATAGAATAAAATTAACTTGTTCCATACTGGTTTATAGGGAAAGGAGATATACAAACTTGGAGTACTACTGCTTATGAAGTTTGCTTTTTGCAATGACCGTGACGTGAGTACTGCATTCTCCAACCCTTCGCATCGCAATCTCTCCTGCAAATCTTTGGTCTTTTTTATAGAGAAGTGTACACGTATTGCATGAGAATATAAACTGGTGATGTGTTGAATGGTGCATGAGTGCGAGGTCTGGTTGTAACTGTTTCTAAGGGCAATGATGTTTTATTATAATATAAGGTGATATTGTCAGTGGCTTTTTCTAATTCCAATGCTTGTTTATATGTGCTGCATCTTGTAAAGGAACCGCTATCTCTATCTCTCAATTACTAATGTAAATATGTAAGTGTCTTCTCTTTAATGGAGAAGTTTGTGTTTCTCCCAATGGCTGTACTTTTGATTAAGATTCCTTTTCTGGAAATCATGATTAATGAAAGCGTGGATTTAACCCTCCATAAACTTCTGTTTTGTTGTTCAGCTCTAATAATTTTCCCTGTTGGGCTGTGGATCTCCATGGTCCAGCTGTATCCCATCTCTGCCACGTGTGACCGGCTTCAGTCAGTCATGTCTATATGTAAACTGCCCTAATAAAACCAGAAATGTGTCTTAGAGTCACATTGCTGTAAAATACCTAAATAGTTTTCAAATATTAATGATTATTTTGTGGTAGGTAGTCAGTTATATTGAGAAAGATTTTTTCATTTCTTAAAGTGTACACTCTTTTTCCCTCTGTTCTAGACCTGTGCAATAACATCGGCTAGACTGCATTACGCTTAATAATTATGGAATGATCTACTTGAGATACTATTTGTATTGTTTGGAGATTAATATAGAGTGAAGCCTGTATATGAAGAGTGCTCAAGGGAGACAAGACAAGTGGTTCTTATGAGCAGGTGGTCTTTATGAACAGGTTCCTTTACAACACATTTCAATGAGAAACACCATCTAAGGGGAATGAAAATTGTGGTCTTTAACCCTATTCATACTGGGGGGCGGGGTCAATTTGACCCCCCCTCGAATTTTGCGCGATAATTCTGCAACGCGCAAAGATTTTGCCGCGCCATTTCATGACTTTTTTCTTTGAAGTCTCCCGCATATTTTGAGACCAAATTTGCGATGTCCCGGGTAGACCGTTCCGAAATTACATAATGTTTTGTACATGCACGTCGGCCCCAAAACAGCTCAAATTTGTGATTTTGTGTGCAAATCCAATGCAAATTCTGTTTTGGGGTTAAATTGATATTAATTAGATTATTTCAAATTTAAATCATTGAAATTAATTTATTCTAATGTAAATAAGCTTGAAAAACTGTCCCCAACAAATTTCGGCAAAAAAACAATAGAAAACAAAAGATCGAAAAAACAATAAAATACATAAGAAATTAGCAAAACAATAAAAAACATAAGAAATTAATTTTGATTGTGGATTTTTTTTGCAAGGAAATTGTTCAATGTGTCTTGAGGAATACTGACACAAAAAATTAGCATTCTTTCAGCCTTTTTTATGGAGTTACAGGCAAAAACATAAATTCATGCATAAATTTGCATAATTAATTAATTAAAACTAGAAAATCAATAATTTTCTTAAATTTAACTTTATAATCTTGTAGCTTACATCCGGCTCTATGTTCAGGCAAAATTTCGCGGCAATCGCGCGATCAGCGGCCGAGATCTGAAGGGGGGGGGGTCAGATTGACCCCCCCCCCCCCCCCAGTAAAAACAGGGGGTCAAATAGCCCAGTTGGAATAGGGTTAAAGACAGTTGGTCTTTCCATACAAGTGGTTGCTAAAGCAAGATTGAGTTGTATCATCCTCTAAAAGTCATTGAAAGCTGGTTTGATCTGTTTGCTCATATTGTAGATCTGTGCAATAGCATCAGCAAGACTACACCACCTGATCCAGTCTCGACCAATCACATCACCCAGTGAGGCATGCTTCTTCTTGGGTTCTCTGGATGAAGTCCTCATTCAAAGTCTGGATGAAACTGATGGTAAGACTCTTTTGTCAGATTTTTTTTTTACCAGTAGCCAATTTGTACTCTAAGCCTAACTTTAGACAAGCGTAATAAAGATGTCTGTTCTTTCCAGCAAAAAAATTGTAGCAATAGTGCAGAAGAAATCATGTTACCTATGGTGATTGAAACCAAGGTCTCTTGGCTCAAGCACTTGCTAATGATCACCTTCCTGACAGCATGAATTGAAAATGGAATGCAACCCACAAGCAACTACATGTTTTTTAACTATTACCTCTCCTTGTCAACCCGAGTACATGTAGTGATACTGTTGGCTTCATTTCATATAATCTGTCATTAGTCAATCATATATCAGCACTTTTAATCTTTCTCATTTTCTATTTTGTGGAAAACAGGCAAAGAAGATACCTTTGCGTACATGATCCCTCTGGCCAGAGCCATGGTTGATAAGTACAGAGATGAACTGGGCATGTCATCATTCCTGCTCAACCTCCCGTCCACCGACACCAGTCCGACATTCGTTGAGGATTTCAGGGAGTACTGCAAGTCTGAGGAGTGGAGGATGTACATTGAGAAACAGGTAAACTTGGTGATGGTGCAAGAGCAATATGTTTGAGCCAGTATGGATTTCTGTTCAGACCAGGTCCAGGGAACATTGGAAGCCCTGTAATTTTGGGAATATGCTTCCTTGAATATGAATATTTATGATGTAGCAGTGAGCCTAAGCAGCAGGGAGTTTGCATATACGTAGTCACATGCACATAAATGCATTCTCTGATCAAATGGTCAAAACATCACAATAAGAATAGTTCAGTGGTCCCCTATTTTGAGGTGCTGAATCCTATTCTTAGTCACTGTTCATGTACATTTTTTCAGTCTAATGTAATTTATATATGATACAGAAACATTTGTAAATACTTTTGCTGTCAAAACAACAGGTGCAACCCTTCATGCATGAGTACATTACTAACAACTACTCAGACATCACAGCCAAGATGTCTAAGTACTGGAGGAAATGCTTTGATGTCCTCAACACCAACATCCATAAGAGAGAGCGGGAGAGGGGAGAGAGCAAGCTCAAATTCACTGTAAGTAATATTGTGTATTCTGTTGTAAAAACTGAAGTTGCTTCCCGATGACTTTAAAACTTTGAATAGGAAAATTAGTAAGTATTTGTTTTTTTAACCTTATTGTTATAATATGTCTTTTATAAATACTGGGAATATAGCTGCTTTAGTGAAAAGTTACCATTCTGTTATGGCTAGTGAAAGAGAATGCCAACAACTCTCTTTAAAACCTTTTCACTATTTTACTTCAGGTTAAACTTTTATGGAGGTCTTATTCCTACAGTATTTTTAATAGATCTAAATAAAGCAGTTTCATTGGGTTTGTTGTCATTACAAATATCTGTGATCTGTATGCATGTTTAGTTCAATTAGAGTACATACCATTTTAGTAAAATATGTTAATTGTCTTATATAATGGTTCTTTTTATTTCCAATGTTATGGTTTTGTAGACCCAAGTGATCGAGCCATTCAATGTAATGTGCAAAACAGAGAATGCAAGACATGCCTCCACGTGTATCAAACTGACCAATCAGCATCAGTCTACCATGAGACAATGGAGAGCTGCAAAGAGGTTTCTGATTGGTGAGAGAGGAGCATGGGCAGAGAGGTTGGTATCGTCTGTAATTACTTTTATTTTTGGTCTAGATTTTAGTTAGAGGGTTTTTTTTTAGTTTTATTTTTTGTGAGGTTTCAGAGAAGGGATACTTATGTACTTTGAAATATTCTGTTCATTTTTATTATTCTGAGAATTCTTGTGAGTAACACTTGAATAAATCAAACCTGAAGGATGAAAATGAAGCTCCATAACCTGAATCAAAATTAATCCTATTTGTCATCTTCTTGTGGAAATGTACTATGGTACATGTACATGGCACTTGTGCTCAATGGAGCATGTAAAACAATATATCAAGAAATGGCATAGACCTGTGCAATACTAACTGTGATATACATCTCACTTAAATGTTCCTCAATGTACATTTTTGTCTACACAGAAGTCCACAGGATATATTCTGGAAGCTGTCTTCTCAGGAGAACTTCTCTCGCATGAGGCTAAAACTTACACAGAACTACAACTATGATCTACATATAGATGCCAGTCAGCAGAGAGACAACACAGGTACTTATATCATAATGATCATAAAAAATACACAACTTTCTTTTAACAAAACATGTGGATATTATGAGTTACATGTACATGTACCTTTCTCACAAAATTTTAGTGTGGGGTCACAAAAACAAAATTTAAACATTGCATATGTTTGTTCTGTCGTAAATTTAAGTGTTCCAAAGATGTTTGGAAGTTACATGTATGTTGAACCTCAATCATTCAGGTGTATACAGTGTATAAACAGACTCTTTGTATTAGTTTTTTTGTGATTATTACAAATTTCATGGTCTATCTTTTGATACATTTGTTGATTATGTTTTGTATCTGACCTGTTGTAGGTATAGCTACAGAGGCCTCTCAAACTCTACCTCTAGCCGTAGCCAAAGAGGCTCGGGTCAGTGACATGGAGCTCCAAGATGACAGATTAGGGGATGAAGAATGGAACTTGGTCAATGTGGAAAGGTAAGATCATCAATATTTAATAGACAAGATTGGTTGGTTAATGGGTTTATATTACTCGTACCCCCAAATTTCCAGGTATTTTGTTTGATAATGAGGCATGATATTTATCCCACATATATAGGATTTTCCAGTTTATATTTGTCAAAGTACAGGAACACAACTTTATTTTCTGATTATTTTTTTGTGTAGATGATGTTATTGTTCCTCAGTGATAGCCCTAATACACAGATAACATTTTACTGTCATCTTATGGCGATTTTAGAGATGGCAATTTTTGTGTATCTTGGTCTCTTTTTAGTGGTGGGGAGGAGCATGGAGAGACAGTCAAAGAGAAGGTGGTCATCTCTGAGGAATGTCAGCTGATCACACTAGTAGATGTCATCCCAGGCAAACTTGACATCACTACCACTCATGTCTACTTCTATGATACCAGCCCTGAGAAAGAAGAAGGTAAGTTAAAAGGGGTACCCAAGTCAAAACAAAATCATACAATGTGCATGTGTATTACAATTAGCAAATTAGAACAAAACCTTGATGTTCAACTTTCCATACATGAGGAGAAATTGTTTAGAGCTTTGTAGCTGTAGGAAAGGGCACTATGTCCAATATTTCATGGATTTTTTTGCCATTGATTGTAATATTCTATGAAAGATCCCTGGACCTAATTATTTTTCATGACCCGCAGTGCACTTTTTAAAGAGCTCATATTGAGAAAAGAAGCGGTATGCGTTTTTATTTGGTAATATTAAAATCTGTGTATCAAAGAAAACAATCCTTTTTAAATTTTTCAAATAGCTCAACTAGAAAGTGCAATTTTTTAAAAATAAAAATCACCTTTTTGAGGGTTTGAAATTGTCTCGCAGTCCAATTCGGCAAAATGCTAGCTTGTTTACTTTTCTATGCAAATTAGCACTGACGTCATTGGGTAGAGTCCTATGACCTCCGCGGTGTACTGCTGCACAACATAGCATGGACTGGCAACCAAGAGTGAAGAGAAACTTTGCTCGACATGATTTTGATACTTCAAAATTATGTTTCCAAATAATAATAATAATAATAATAATAATCCACTCCAAATTTTATTAACCGAAATGGATTTTTTTTTGCCCAATTGATCGTGGGTCCCGGCAGCCACTGTGCAGCGCCAGATCGACGTTGCTCTATCCTTTCAATTGTTGAACGCCAAACAAGGTAGCAGCAACTCCCATCTTTTAACGTCTTTTGGTATGACGCGGCCGAGGTTCGAACCCACGACCTCCCGATTGTGAGGCGGACGCTCTACTGACTGAGCCAACACATCGGTATAAAATCCATCAGTTTTGTTAAATATTATATGAACACTAGTTTACATTTTAGCCTTGTATTTCGGGCCAGCTACATCTCCAAAGTCAATCTTGCAGTGACGTTCGAAGGCTGATTTTTCGAAATGGTCCCTACAATAGTACAAATTCGTGCATGCTTGCTGTGTGTTGCTGTGTGTTGCTGCTGTGAAATCTTTTCGCCGAATTTTCACAAACTTCACCCACAAATTCCGTTGCTTATTGAGCTTTGGAAAGGTGAAGAAACTGATGTTGGTGTTCTTTAAAGTATTGTAACACCCCCCACACACACACACACACAACGCAATTTTGTGGCATTTTGCCACAAAACGTAAGGATTCCCCAAAAGAAAGCGACTCTCGTTGATGTTGGTTTTTTACACACGATTTCCATAGCGCGCGTTATGCACCGGATGAATTGATGAAGTGTCGTCATAGCAGGTCAACCCCGCTTCGATGTTTATCGGTCTGTTTGAGAAATCTGGCTCAATAAGGGCAATAATCAAGGGTACATTTTAGGAAAAAAAATGTATTTTATTTGCTAAAATTGATGAAACCTTTATTTCAATATGTTTATTATTTATTTACAAACCATATTTCTTGCAATTGGGGGTCGGAAAAAAATCAACATATGGGCTCTTTAAGGGCTATTGCTTTGATCGTTTCCCATAAAACCCTTCAGTTGTTAACATTTTGTAGTTTGTTTATTTGCTTGCCATTAAGTTGGCAACTGTGGCTATAGCATCAGTGTGGATGCCAATTTCCTTTCCAGAGTCAAAAGATGCCTCAATGTAGCCTACAGTGTACGTATTGAAAACAATGCCTGCAAATCTCGTTACAGTGTTTGGCCAAGATTTTAAGTGGTCCCTGTCACATCTGAGAGAGGTCCATCTCCGTCGTTACAACCTGAGGCGTAGTGCCATTGAGGTGTTCTTCATCAACCAAACCAATTACTTCATCAACTTCAAGGACAGGAAGGTAAGGAAAGGATGTCCTTACGAGGTTCACGCAATACCTCTCTAATTTCAGTTGTCATTCACCTTTGGAAATCAAAGTGCTGTTTAATTAATAATCCTGAGTGCTTTCCCAGTAGTACTAGTAATGTCAGAGGAAAGGAAATATGCCTAAACATAATGCAAAGAGTATATGTATGTTGCAATTATCAACCTGATTTCTCTCTTGGCTAGTGTAAAATTAAACAAAATATTAAAGCTATAATAATGTATTTTACAAATACAGTTTGTAAAATACACCAGAAATGAAAACAGTGCTAAACAGTTGGATGACTTTTAATTATGGAACCCACTCCACTCTTTCGTTCTAAAGCACTAAAACACCTTTTGTTATCAGTACTTCATTAAGGTTTTGTGTATTCCCATTACAGACAAGGAACAAGGCATATAGCCGGATCCTGAGCCTGAGACCTCCTAATCTGTACTACACTGGAGCCAAGTCCCCCGCAGACCTACTCAAGGCATCTGGTCTGACTCAGAAGTGGGTCAATAGAGAGATCTCCAACTTTGACTATCTGATGCAGCTGAACACAATAGCAGGGAGAACATACAATGACCTGAGCCAGTATCCAGTGGTAAGTTATTGCGATGATGAAGATTATGTTGAGGAGGATGAGGAGGATGCTGATGAAGATGATGATGATAGTAATGAAGATAGCGGTGACCATGACAATACTTTTGTTAATGTTGTTAGTGATGATTGTGTTAAAATTGATAGTGATGAGGTGATGATAATGGTGTTAAGGATGATGAAATGCTAATGAGAATGAGATGATGATGATGACGTTGAAATATGGTGAGGTAATGAAGAAGGCAATGGTAATGATGCCGTTAATGATTAGGTTAGTTATTTGTGATGGTGATTTGATAATGATGATGATAAATGTGTAGCAGACATGAGCGCTATACAAGAAGCCACCATTGTTATTATTGATGATGATGATGACGATGACGATGATGATTATAAGGACTCTTAAAATAGTAGATGGTGGTAGTGGTTAGAAGCTACGATGATCTATGTTGATTATGATTATGATGATAATGATGACATTAAATTGTTAAAATACGTTATCATCAACATATATAGTTTCCATGGATCCTGTCTGACTATTCTTCAGAGGAGCTTGACCTAGAGAACCCAGATGTATTCCGTGATCTTACCAGGCCAATAGGGGTCGTCAACCCAAAGAACATTCCAGAAGTACAGAGCAAGTAAGAAATTCATCCATATCAATACATTTGAATAAATACAAAATTATATATGAAGTATTGATGAAATATTGATATCCACAGCTGGTCAAGCACTTCAAGCCATCTGTAATTTCTAGTCATCATCTACTGAAGACCTTTAAAGAAAGTATTACCCATTTCTATTCTGAGATAGCTTATTCGGTGAATTCAGCTTCTAGTATGTAATACAACTACATTTAAACGTAGATTTCTATAAAACCATTAGTCACAATCTTAAAGAAAGAACTTTAATTAGTAGAGACAATATTTGTTAAATGTGAGCGAATTCAACCTTGCATTGCACTTTTGTTGACAGATATGAGAACTTTGAAGATCCATCAGGCACAATTGACAAGTTCCACTATGGTACTCACTACTCAAATGCTGCAGGGGTCATGCACTACCTTGTCCGTATGGAGCCGTTCACAACGCTACACATCCAGCTACAGAGTGGAAGGTAAGTGATGTGTGGATGGGCCGGTCAAGTTGAGATCCTTTATATATTATTAATCCATGTGAAAGTCTGACTAGCAGCAAACTTGGAAAAGGAATGATTATAGAGCCCATGAATACTGGAAATTCTAACCCATTGCAATTCTTGTTTAATTGAAATCACTGCAAATGATTGATACCAACAGTTTAAGTTTTCATGTTTCATCAATTTGCTTCATCAGCCATATGTAAATGTATGTAGAAGTGTTCAAGATCCTGACAAAAAATTGATATTTATTGAAGGCACTTTGTAAGTTTCTAATATTCTGTGTTGTTATTGCTGTCAGATTTGATTGTGCTGACCGTCAGTTCCATTCTATCGAGTCTCTGTGGGATACGTTGATGGAGAACCCTAATGACGTCAAGGAACTCATCCCGGAATTCTTCTACTTGCCAGAGTTTCTAGTCAATGCAAACAGTAAGTATTCAATGTCCTACTAGTAAATATTTCACATGTTGTACTGTGTTTGTGTTTTCCTTTAGCTCTATTGTGAAATGAGAAAAAGGAAGAAAATTAGATAATATTAATATTTATAGAGATTGAATATGTAGTTGTAAACATCTTCTAAATATGTTTGTTGTTGAGAAAGCATTTTTGTACATGCCTTCGCTTATTATGGTTCTGTGGAAACAGAGGTATTATAACTACAGCTGTGGTTTTGGAACTAAATGTAGAAGTTCTAAATTTCAAGACCTTGTCGGCATGCTAGTGCCCTTTGGTAAGGCTGAGATCCTTATTAACCTAGTGCTAATTGTATGACTAAGCTTTTTTCATGCTTTGGTTGACTTTCTGGACATATATTTGACTGCATTAGTTCCACTTTTGCCACATTTAGAATGTCTATGAAACATACTGTCTTACTCCAATAATATGGCAGTCAAAGGATTGAGTGACAGGCGAACAAAGAGTTACTGGTGTATTTCTCCTGGTTGCTTGACTGTAAACATAGACATGCTGTATTTGGTATCTCAAGTAAACAGTTATTCATTGAATTATCTCTACATTGCTCTCTGTTGTGTAGAGTTTGACCTAGGATGCCTACAGACTGGAGAACCAGTGAATGATGTCATCTTGCCAAACTGGGCCAAATCTCCTGAAGACTTCATCTACAAACACAGACAGGCTCTGGTAAGTCTAATGGATATATGCCCAATATTAATGATCTTGGTATCACTGATCTCTTATATATATATATATCAAAGTATTTCAAACACTTGTCCATTATTTTTGAGAGTGTCTCTATGTGTAAACTAGGCAGGTACACTTATATGGTATATTACCTAAATAACAAGTCTGTCAGTCAAACTTCTTGACTGGTATATGACATTAAAGTAGGATTAACAGCTATGCTAACTTTGCAGTGCATGTTTTACTCTCTCTGCAGTACCTGTTGATGCATTTATGTATGCATTCATTTATTCAGTTTTAATTTCATAGGGTAGTTCCATTCCGGCTAAGTTACAGACTAGCATTCATTCAAGTAACAAACTACACAGTTACTTGTTATCTTTGATGTTCTTGACACCCCTCACTCTCTTTACAGGAGAGCGATTATGTTTCTAGCCATCTGCATGAATGGATCGACCTTATCTTTGGCCACAAGCAGAAGGGACCAGCTGCCGTTGAAGCTCTCAACGTCTTCTACTACTGCACTTACGAAGGTAAGATGGCTAGCCTTAAAGAAGATTTGTGTTAATAAATGATTGATACTTTAAAACTACTAGAGCTTAAAAAATCAAATTTGACCCAACCAGAATTGAAAGGGTATGCAGTGAAACTTGCATGTATATGACATAAACATACTTTGGTGCCGTGTATACCCAAGTCTGTATGTTAAAAAAAAGAACTCTTTTCTGCTTATTATGGAAAAAATCACTCATAAAAATTTTTAACACAGCTATTTTACTGTAAATTACTGTCGCTGGGTTGTTTTTCTGAAATTAGGTGCTGTGGATCTTGATGCAATCAAAGATGACATCCAACGTCAGGCCGTAGAAGGCATGATCAACAACTTTGGCCAGACCCCTTGCCAGCTGCTGAAGGAACCTCATCCTCAAAGACGTCTTGCTTCATCGCCGGAGGAGAGCACCAAATCTAAAGGGCTCATGAGGACACAGCCTAACTTCCATAACATCTTTGAACATTTGAATGAACTCAAGGCTTTCTTTGTCGAGGTGGGTGTTTGTGTAATCGGATTTCGGAATGTAGTACCATATATTTTCTTCTGGGAAATGAATAATCCAAGGTTCATGATGGTGATAGTGGTGATGATGATGGTTATTTTTATGATAGATGATGAGTATTGATGATTATTGTCATGGAGATTGGAGAGATAAAGAAAGGTCTCAGAGAAAGTATTACCTCGTAAATCATCTCTTTGGTGACAATGACAAGTCTAGGAGAGTTGTTACTTGATGTTTCCTGACAAGGATAATGATTTTAATGAAATTTAGAATAATGATGGTGGTAGCATAAACACATATAATTTTTATATAATTATTGAGGGCATTCTCATTTACCATTTAGGCAATAGGCATTCGGTGGTATTTCATGATGCTGTTTGAATGTCAAGAACAACATTATGCGTTTTTTGCCAGTGCCTTTACTGTTTTTACATCATATTGCTTGTCATTTCCAGGCATCAACATCCGACAATGACCCACTGGTCTATGTGAGAGTACCCAAGAGTCAGACTAAATCCTTCATCTACCAGGGCATGCCAGACACCATGGTATGATATTATTAGATATTTGATAGTTTTCAGTCAGTAATCCATTTATCTATTATTCAGTGAGCCTTGCGTATACATGAATGTTATATGTTTCTCTAAGAAGAGAAAAAACATGAATATATACTTCCTGCCTTGAGGAGACAAAAGCCATTCTAGGGAAGAGTCCCCCCTCTAATACTTTTTCTTCTATCACTCACTCAAGGACATACAATTGTTGTGCCTCTCTTCCATGTATCTCTAATCTGATTGACCAGGGTACAGATTAATAGGACTCATACAGCTCCATTGTGCCTATACACACATATATACCTTGTAGAGTATAAATCCCAAGATATAATCTTTTCTATGAACCGAAGCCATTCAATTTGTTTCTAGATTAATCCTGCTATTGAAAGCATGTTTCCTTTTTTCCCTACTGAAGCATTCAAAGAGAATTTACAGTTAGAAAGTAAATCCCCTAATCAAATCCCCACTGAGTCCAGGCTGGACTTGAGAGAGTCATTGTTTCCATTTCAATAGATTCAACATAAGCCAAGGTACCCTTACAAAGTACCCCAAAAGTACAATGCACATGTACTGCAGCTGGCCTCTCACTGTAGTAGATCCTTAGAGAAAGTTTGTGTATTCTTCTGTGTGTAGTCATGTACTGTATGTAATCAACTAGGCTTGTTCCAAAAACAGACCCCCACTCTCAAAGCTAGAAAGAAAATGAAAACGCCGTGTTAAGTGTCTCACAATACAAGATAATACTGGCTTTGCATTTTATATTTTATTTTTTTTTTTTTCAAGTCATATTTTTACATTTCCTTGAAAAGGCATGAAAGCTTGGAAAAGACAGATGATACTGTTTGCCCATTAATTGTTCAAAAACTTGTTTATTTTTTACAGCTTTAAAGAAATATATCCATGTGAGATATCAGTTTTCATCTTGATTCCGTCCTCTTTCAGGTGACTGTGACACAGAAAGGCGTGGTTGGTACACACAGCTGGCTCCCATACGACAAGAGCATCTCCAACTACTTCACCTTTGACCGAGACTCCACCCTGCTCAGCTCCAAGTATGTACCCCTCGGGCTGGTCTCCAAGGTCCTACACAAATTCACTGGCCCTCTATTATCAGGCCCCATGGATGGGACCATTCCTAGTTTTAGGTAGCCAGAGGTTTGGGGTTTCTGTTTTAGGAGATGCTGCCTGGTTCAGGAATGATCTGGAATGATGGAATGAAAATAAGAGATTGTTTCCTCGGCATGTCATAGTTGCCCGTATTACTTAACACGTTAGAGACATTTTCCTTTTCCCTCAAACAGATATTTTTAATGGGTTCCATCCTAAGTTATCTCGAGATAACTATTCTGACTCCACAATGGTATATCTTAGCGAATGGCTGTAAAAGGACAATGAAATACATGCATGCATGTGCTAGTTTAAAAGGGTTTTCATGAAATATGTGTTCTACCATCATGATGTAATAAATCTATACATGTAGTATGTACTTCAGGAAGCAGGTAACTGACATAAATGCCCGTTTACTAATTCTTAGTACACAGAATAATTCAATATGAGCCCAAATATATTTAGCAGAAACCACAGTTATTTTTAGGTTGTGCATGTTCCCAGCATTGCATGTCCCCTCAAAGAGATAATGAATGAAGTTAAAAGGAATGGCCTATGCAGATCCTTGACAGTTAAGAGGACAAGCTGTACAGGTGACTTCATTAGACATGTACTAAAGTGATTTAGTGTAACTGCATCGAGTGCTAATATTCTCTCCTTGTCTTTATTTCATCACAGAACGCGAAAGTTGGTGAGTGGCCCATTTGCACCAGGCATGCATGTGACCGCCAAGCTGTTTGTGGCAACACACGACGCTCGTCTCTTGTTTGTGGTAGGACATTGGGACAACAGCCTGCGCGTGTTCAACCTCAAGAGCAGCGGCCGTCTAGTAGCCCATGTCACGCGTCACATGGATGTGGTCACGTGTGTAGCGTTGGATGGGTGTGGCATGCAGCTCATCACTGGGTCACGTGACACGACCTGCATGGTCTGGGAGATAACCTACCAGGTGAGAATGCTCAGCCTATGATGTCAGGGACCTGTTTTTAATAAAACTTTATAAAAACAAAGAATTACAATAATATAAGCTACTGAAATTGTAGCATTTGATTGGTTAAGAGCATATTTTATTTAAAAGTATGGCAGTTGTTTTTTATAACAAATTTTATTAAAGAGGATCCAGATACTGTATCCAGATTTTTTTATTTTGAATATTATGTACATACTGTTATCTCCTCAGGGGTTTGTCAAGATGCATATATTTATAGGGTTGAAATGAATCCCATTATGTTCAAGAGATGTTTTAGTGAAGTTGTAAGCGAAGATTATTTTATCTTTATTTTGTACTCATTAAATTTTGTATTGTAACTTCCTAGAATGGAATGGCAAATGGAATCAACAACAAGCCAATCCAGACACTCTATGGCCATGATGATGAAGTGACTTGTGTCGCTCTAAGCTCTCAGCTGGACATGGCTGTATCAGCTTCAAAGGTAAATTGAGATGACAGAAAATTCTTCTTAATAAGTAGAAATGTTTATTTGGACGATGTTCAGAAATGTCTGTACATGTAATATACCTGGATCGTAATAGGCAGCTGTAGACAAATATACATTGTCAAAAGGATAAATAATGGGTCAAAAAAGGGGGGTGGGGGGAAGGGGGAGACTGTAAACTTCAAAATGCACCATCATGAAACCTAAAAAAAAAAATGATATAATATATGACGCAAGTATAGCAGTTTTAGTAGTTCTTGTATCCCAGTCACAAGAAGACCGACACCTGACTCACAGTAGTCCAAACGATACATTACATTACATTAAATGGCCAAGATTTTTATGGATTATCATCAATCAGTTTGGAGTCAGTCTGGGAGTATGACTAGGATGTAAAGCTGTACATAAAGTGTAGATAAGGTTCATCTCATTATTCCTGTTTTCTCCATTGTTAGGATGGTACCATCATAGTCAACACAATCCTGAAGGGGCATTACATCAGAACTTTGAGGCCTCCCAATGATCCCAACGCCCCCCTCTCCATCCCCTGCCTGGCTATCTCAGAAGAGGGTCATATCATCATCCACCTCAGACAGCCAGCTGCTAGCAAACATATGCAGGTAGGTCTTGTCTGTTCATCTCTACCTGTCTGTCTCTGTTTGTGTCTGTCTATATGTCTCTCTGTTTGTATGTACATGTATATTTGTCTAGATAGCTCTCTGTTTGTTTGTCTGTCTGTATGTCTCTTTGTCCGTCACTTTGTCTTTCTCTATGTCTTACTGTTTTTATGGCTCTATGTCTGTCTTTGTGTCTATCGGTATGGTTATCTGGAAAAGGTGTGTTGTTAGTTGAGAAATTAGGAGATGGGCCACTATGTGTGCCAAAGAGATATCATATGCAGTTAAACCAGGGAATGAATGCTCATACTTCCAACAGACAGTGTAATTCATGTACCTGAAAGTTGTAACGTCAGTCAATTCTGTGTATGAATAATTGCTATGTCTTTGAACTATGATTGACCATGAGTCACGAGTGTGTGTTTCTGTGACATTCATCAGGAGATACATTTATGTACATGTACATTTATTACTCTGTCTGCTTGTGTGGTGTTGATAGAACACACATAGTACAATATTATCCGATGTACCCTTCTACGCAAATACTATTTTCTTTTGGGCTAATCATCTTTCCTTCTGAGGCACTTCTCCTTCTAATTTCATGTTTGTTTTCTGTCCATTGATATGTCTCATCTAGACATACACCTGTATCAATGTCTTCTCTAAAATCATATTGTATAATATGCAAAAAGGGAAAATAATCATGCACATCTTGCAAACATATGCTATGTAAAATGTCAGTTTGTTGATTTTGTCTTTCAGCATTTAGATTGGGCTATGCAGTAGATCACCAGGCAGCCCTATGAGCCATATGAAAACTTTTTGTTTGTCTGGTGTGTATGTACAGGAAATGTAGACGTAGACTGTTACCAGTATACCTCTTTCTATTTTCATGTATGTCTTTAAGTATGTGTCTTCATAATATGTTTTTTTGCTATAAATTTGGTTCCATGTATATTTGTGAATTTACATTGTATTCTGCTCTTCAGGAAAAAAAATTTAGCACAGAGTATTCCACCTCTCATTTAATTTAATCACAATCATTGATCAAATGTGTGTATGTATATCGAGCTCTGTCGGTGCAACTTCCCATGCAGGACTGTCCCACACTCTTCCAACAACTACCTGGAGACAGTAATCACCACTTTGTTAATAATATCATCTACACCCTGTACAAGGGGGTATTTGTCTGGGAGTCAATGTACTAGGTGATAGATGTCCATGGATAGTCATCTGAGAGGAGCGGAGGGGAGGGTTGGTTCACATGGAAGTTGTAGCCAATTGGGTTAGTTGCCCTAGATTCAAACCAACTGTTCTGTAGCTGAAGATATGAATAACATTCTCTTATTGTATTCCCATGCTGTGTCTCTGCACTGTCTTTCTTGATTCCACTGAACTGTACTTCCAAAACCGTGTGGGTGTGTGTGCAGATGAGTTTGTGCCATGTGTGTATGTTTTATGTTGTATACATGTTTGTTTTTGTCTGTGTTGGCATTTGTGTGTCTCCCCATGACTCTGTATATTGCTGTGTTTCCTGATCTGTCTAACTGTAGCATTCTTTGCCCTTATCTTTTGCTATTTTCAATGGTTTGTCTATTGTTCACTTTAGGCACATTTATTACCAAGTAGCAACTGTTAAAACTGGTGTTCTACCTATTCTATTTATGTTTCACATCATATATCACAATGAGCTACCTACATGTATCTTCATATTCTTTTAAACATTTAGTTCTATTATATATTGTGTGGTATAAGTCATGTTTCATGGCTTATTAGTATGCGTGTTTTTGTGTTGTGTGAAACTCAAAATATTCAAGATTTCCCTCTCCAACACCTCCCTTAAGCCCTATCCCATATGACTTCATTTGAGCAGGAAGTATCTAACTCCATTTTTTAAATCAACCAAAACACACGGGTTTCTAATCTGCCCAGAGAAAATACCATTGTAAATTCTACAGTATCCGGAAAAAAATCCTTTGAAATGGTCTCCATTATTATAATTCTTATTATTTATTTGTTGTATTGTATATATGTAGAATTAGAGAAGAATAAAATCCTATATTTTCTTCAATATTTCAAGTAGTATCTCAATTGCTATTTTAGGATTAGGGTAAGAAATGTTTTTACTCCTAAACCTTCCCTTTGATAAATGGGAAATTCAATATTTCATTCCAAAAACTTCCAGACTTAACCTAAATTTTGGGCAGGAACCTATCCAAGTATTTTTGTAAATCAAACTTTGACTAACATACATGTTTCTACAATTGGCTATCTGACTAATTGGGGAATATGTAAGGCAAACTACTCTACAATTGACCTTTTATCCATTTTCTTCATTCAATTTAACATTTGCTCATCAAATCTACCTTGTCATTCTCATGGCTTTGTTCCTCATTGTGGAAAAGTGGCTTCAAAAGACAAGTCATTCAGCACTTACTAAACAATAGCAGTGATGTAGCCGAGACTTGCAGTCCCAGGACCAATCCTGAAATAAATAGTATTGAGAAAAAAATAGTCTTTCACCTCCTGAATGCTTAGACTTGGGGAGCATTTCATTAAGTGTGTTGTCAGTGATTTTTACTGACAACTGTTATAAGCTACTGAAATCCTTGCATCTGATTGGGTAAGAGCAAATTCACTGACAAGACACTTAATGAAAAGCTCCCCTGGACCTACATTTAGTTCCAGCTACATCACTGACAAATACATATCTACAGTCCAAACTACACAGTGTTAGATTAGTATATCTACGTAGTTTAGACCATCTTTCGTTCTATATCTCTGTCTATTAAACATTGTCAGGGGAAAGATATCCCGCGCAAGCAATCGACTGCAAGCAAATCAGTTCAGGTAAGTTGGTCCATTGGTTTGTCTATCATTTCATATTTTAATCCTTTGACGCCCATATTCATAATCCTTTCATCTGGCAGTTTATCCTTTGAACCTTTAATTGACCCACCCACTAATTTTTTGTCCAGTAATCAAGCTTCTAACATGCTTTATTCTCATTTCCATATGTCTACTAATCATTGCAAGTGAGTTTGTGGTGGGTATGTGTGTGTGGACATTCATGTTTGTTTGTTTCTATATTTTGTCTTTTTTTTCTTGTTTAGTCATCAGTTTTACTTGGAATGAATCTCTTTGACTTGATCATTAACATTTTACAGTTTTCTCATTTTCTGAAATCGTGTCATTTTCAATATTGGTCAATTGGTGTGAGATAGAAATTAGAAAATCACCATTTTCTGTTTAAATTTATTACCAGAAAGCATTCATTTCCTTGAAATGTACTTTTAAGCAGACATGAAGATTAAGAAATAAAGTATGTTGGTGTCTTTAAAACAACCTACCGTATCTTCTTGTTGTAATATCTTGTTAATAGTAAGCAACTATATCATATTTTCTAATCCAAGGCTTGTGTAAAGCATACAAACTTAATTTCATTACCTTAGCTGTAGTCACCTGCCTTATGTGATGTTTGAAAGCATTCAATGAATTTCTGTCAACCAGATACTCTTAACTACACTTTCATTGACTTGGGTTGAGAGACTCGAGTGTAGATCAAATACTCTCTCATTTGGTTCAAGCACTGAGCCTGGACTTGAACCCTGCATGTTAAGGGGGTGAACTTCTATTCCTCAGTACCACCACTTCATCAAAACAAAGTTCTATTCATTCCTTGCTCAAGACGGCAAAAAGGAATTGAAGTCACTTATTTATTCATTTGTGTGTTGCTATGTCATGGACATAAGCTGGACATTGTCCATGCTTTATCAAAACCATTCACTTTCAGAACACACCACTTGCATTGCAACAGATTTTATCTTCATTAAATTTGGTATAAAATCCACTCCTTTCATTTTCTTTACTCTTGTTTGTTTTATGCACGCTTCCTCATATTTGAATTTTTGTTCTACATGAATGTACTGTATGTACTTTTATGTTTGTTTTCATTTCTTTCAATTTAAATTATATAAGTTACTGATCTATAATTGTCATTTTTAGCAGTTTTACAAGATACTTTTAGTCTTCTGGGATCTGCTCAAGGAAATTATTTGTGCAAGATAATGATGGATAACATAAGAATGTAACTTTTGATTCCAGCTTTAGCATCATAATAACATTACAAATGAATAAGATCTTTTGAGTAAATTGTGAATTGATTCTTAGTTGCATGTCTACCATAATCATGTAGGCCTACATGTATGGTTAGTTAATTATTTTCAAATAGTTTTGCAAGATTTAATAATGAAGTGAATATTCAAATGCACTGTGAAATTTCTTTTTTTCATTCTTACTATTTTGAAATGGTTTATAATTTCCAAATGCATTTTATTTGCCAAACATAATGTTAAAATCTAACCAGGCATAATAATAAAGTTTTCCAAATGAAAATATTACAATGTATTTAAATGCTAATTACATTATTAATGTTAACAAGCTATGGTATATTGTTTGTGGTTTTTATAAAAACTGTATGCTTTAGACTGCAGATTTAATCTAAAATCACACATGCAAGAAATTTCTTTTGGGGGAGGGGGAGGGGGTATGCAATAATTGTAATTATTTTAAATTAGTGCTTAAAAGATTTATGATATTAAAAATCTGCATGTTTCGTTTGTCTGCATGTAGTTTTTTACCAACTTTAAAATGGTGTGTGGCATTTTAGTAGTGAAATACAGCATGTGGTGTGAATACAATGATGAAGTGTTTTCAGGCTTTGGATAAACAAGTTTACAGAAAGTCTGATGTTGCACTGCCTAAAAAATACATGTTTTACTGATAACCACATAATCCAGGCATTCCAGTACCGGTTACAATTTTTAAAATAAATAGATGGCTCTCTTTGATATGTATAAATGATACAGTAATAGATTTAAATGAAAAAGATATCATAGAAACTTTGTAATGGTAATAATATTCTTCTTACCATACATAAGTATTACTCTTTGATCAGTAGTAATCGCTTTTTGTTTTCAATTCAATTTTACAACTTTTATTATGTTTTTATTTGCTTTGAAAAGTAGCAACTGCAGCATGCAGTGTGTAATCAGCAGTGTGTAATTTTTCAACCTAACAATACAGAGATTGAAAATAAGCCAAGGAGGTAGATGTATTCAATGATACATTCATCTGTTTGCATGTTATGCTTTTATGTTTATTGAATTTAATAATAGGCAGTAATATGCTAGTGTTTATCATGCAGGGGTGGTATTCTGAGATTTATTTTATCTTGATTTTGGTGAAAAGATTTTAATTGTCATAACAAATTTTAAATTGCAAAATTTCATTGGTGTTTGCACAGATGAATTCCGCGTACACAGCCACTTTTGCGCAGTCATTAAAGAATGATGCGCCACAAGCGTACATTTTGTTATCATTAAAATTATTTCATTAAAATCAGAATACCACCCCAGGTCTTTAGAGAGAGAATGAGAGAGAGAGGGAGAGAGAGAGATAAGAGAGAGAGAGAGAGAGAGATAAGAAAGAGAGATAAGAAAGAGAGAGAGAGATAAGAAAGAGAGATAAGAAAGAGAGAGAGAGAGAGAGATAAGAAAGAGAAAGATTTCATGAGGAGAGGGGAGGGACAGAAAAAAATCAATTCTTGAGATATGGTTCCCACTCAGTACTCTTGAAAGTGAAATCACAAACTTATAACCAGTTTTGACTGATCATTTTTAAACAATTATTGCTTTAAGATAAACATGCATTTTGATGATTATGATGATTATTTTCTCTACCCTTTCATTATCCATTGACATGATGATCATATATATATATGCACATGTCATCCAAAATATAAGACAGCTTTCTTTTTTTTTTCTTCTCCTCACTTGTGAGCTGATGGTAAATGATCTGATTAGTTCACCCCATACTGCATACAAGCTAACCACAATAGTACATTCAAACTGGAATAAGAAAAGGCTAGAAATAAACATGCAATTATTCAGATAGGGTAGGGATATGTATGAAAACTTCTTTTTTATGTATACTATATTAACAAGTTTTCTTGTACATGTACCTGACAGGCTTGTAAGTTTGTATGAGAAATTATCATTGTGAGATGAAGCTGAGTATTGCCATGGTTCTATCGTTTGTGACCAATCCATGAATCCTACACACCTAACATGAATTGTTAGATAAAAAATGCTATTTAAGCTAAGATTATTTAAGATAAGATAGATGTACAATATTCATCATTATGCATTTTTTATTTCATTCCTGTAGGATCACTGCAGCCTTCATCTGTACTCTGTCAATGGCAAGCACTTATGTTCTGAGATAAATGCTGGTTGCCTCACGGACATGGAGGTCGTGGAGGACTTCCTCTTGACCTCCGATAGCAGAGGGGTCGTGTGCTTCCGGAAGATATTTGAGTATGTTCTTTTGTTCTGATACTTTCAAGCTTGATGTAAATTGCACTGACTTTACAAATGCATGGCCAAAGCTACGAGAAGGAAAATTTCATCCTTTGGCTCAAGTTAATAGACACTAATTTGCTTCTATATCATCCAGAAAAGTTTTATCATTGGCCTGTTACCATTTTGCTTCCTTCTTCTCACGACATGCCCAATTTTCATGAATTGTCTTTTATATAGTTCCAATCAAACACATGATAATTGCTTTAATAAATTTATCTTCAAAGGTTAGATTTTGTAATGGTACTCAAGTTTAAGAGGAGATGTAAATGTCATAAACATGTAGTCTTGTTTGCTCATTTTGATAAGCAAACCAGATACTTTATGAATGTTGCCCATTTATTGAGACAGTGAATATTAGATTGTTAACTTTCATATTGCAGCATTTATTTTCCAGTAGATTTAATTTTGTTTTCATTGTTCTATTGTAGATTGAAGGTTGCAACCTCCATGCGCCTACAGCTGCCTGTTCACTGTCTGTCTGTTGTACCGACCAAGAGTCAAGTACTAGCTGGCTTACGGGATGGTAAGCTTATCATCGTATCCATCGACAGACCTCCCGAAGCAAGAAAGCTACTAGGGTAAGTAGAACGATACAATTGTACTGGTTTTCCCTAAAATTATTCTACACTTAAAGTTAAAAGAATGATTTTGACATGTAATACTAAAATAGCTTACAGAGGGTGTTCGGATATGTCAGTCATCACTGACTGTTAGGATATGTCAGTCGTCACTGACTATAAGACGTCCACGTTCGGACCCCTGCTTTTGTTATTGTTTGCTGGCTTTGTTTTGTCCGCGAGCGACATTGATTCGGACAATAGCAATCCGTCGAACAATGGAGCGTTATGCTATACTAGTACTGAACTCTCAGAGCTACGGAATTGTCGTCAATCGCGATCCCTCTTACCCCAGGATGTGTTTTCTACCTTACATACTCTTGGCATTGCTCGCAAAACAAGGGGATGTCGGGCTGGTAGGAAAACAAGACGAAGAATACGCGTGGTACTAGATCAATGTTCTCGGCAGCCGTCCTTTCCTCAGCTGATCAGAGTAAGAACTTTAACTCATGTCAATACTAATTGTTCATCGGCATTACCTTCAATATTGCTGCTTAATGCCAGATCTTTGTGTAACAAGTTTGATGACTTTGAGGCAACTATTGTCTCCCAGTACAGTGATATCAATTTGATTGCAGTAACTGAAACCTGGTTTACCCCGGACAAGCCATCTACTTGCTTTGATTTACCCACATTTACTTTACATCGGTCTGACCGTGTTGATCGGACTGGAGGGGGAATTGCGCTATATTCTAGAAATCAATCTACGTCCTTAACAAGGTTGATCATCTGAAATCTTCAGAACCAGGAGAATGGCACAGACAAATAAGGTCGCTTGTAGGAATGAAGAAGCCATCTTTTGCCTTTGGCCCTGTTGATGCATCTCCTCGTCAGCTTGCAGATGATCTTAATCTGCATTTCTCTCACATCTGCAATATGTTGCCTCCATTGGACTTGTCATCCCTCTCGGCATTTCTTCCGGCTCCTACACCTCCGCCGCTAATCCAGCAGCAGGAAGTCTATAGACGTCTCAAACGCCTCAACGCATCGAAGGCACCTCATCCTAATGACGTTCCTACTCGCTTTTTCAAGGAATTCGCGTTGGAAATCTCAGGCCCATTAACCAAGATATTCAACGGGTGCCTGATTGATGGTTATTTCCCAGCGAAATGGAAGTGTGCATCAGTTTGTGCGATCCCTAAGACCCCTCGTGTTACGGGGTTTGACCAGCTTCACCCAATCTCAATTACCTCTGTGCTGTCTAGAATTTTTGAGAGCTTTCTGGCGGACTGGTTGATGGCCGACCTCAAACCTCATATAGATCCGTCGCAATATGGCAATATGAAAGGGAGTTCTACTAACCACTATCTTGTGGATATGCTGGATGTCATCTACAGGAATCTTGAGCAACGTGGATGGTATGCTAACATGTGCACTATTGATTTTACTAAAGCCTTCGACCTCGTCAACCACTCCAAGGTTATTGAAAAGCTGATCCAACTTGGAGTAGATGCTTCTGTGTTACCTACTGTCTGTAGTTTCCTCTCCGACCGTTACCAAGTGGTTCGGCATCAAGGGCAGTCATCGAGTCCCTTGCGTCTCTCATGCGGAGTACCGCAGGGTACCAAGTTGGGACCGATCCTTTTTCTTGTTCTCGTTAACGATGCTGCTCTAACTACAAGGTACCGTTGGAAATATGTAGATGACTTAAGCCTTGTGGAAGTGTTGCAGAGAACCCAGCCAACCAGGACCATGTTAATGTGCTTGGTGGATGGTGCATCTCAAACGACGTTACCCCTAAGCCTGAGAAGTTTATGCAAGTTTCCTTCCTCAAGAATCCTCCACCCCAGCTAGACATCACCATCGAAGATGTTCGTCTGGAACGGGTTGATTCGCTGACCCTCCTTGGTGTAATAATTCGTTCAGATCTTAAGTGGGACGATCAAGTCAAACAGATGATTTCACGCTCTGCAAGGAGACTCTTTATTCTCTGCATTCTGAAGAAATCTGGTGTTGAAGCGCATGATCTTGTAAATATCTATAAAGTGTATATCCGTCCCCTTTTGGAGTTTGGTGTTCCGGTCTGGGGATCTGGAATTACTAAATCGCAGAGTGATGAACTTGAAAGAATCCAAAAACGGGTTCTTCGATTGATTGTGTATCCATCTACCTTCTCATACACACAACAGCTTATTCGCTTTGACTTACCCTCATTGTATGAACGTAGGAAAGATCTCATTCTCAGTTTGGACTTGGTCTCCTTAACTCTCAACGCCATCGAGACATTCTACCCCCCATCCGTCGATCTGTCTCAAGACACAATTCCACTCCGAGAAATTCCCATCTTCTGGACTTACCGCGTTGTAAAACTCAGAGGTATAAAAACTCCACAGTTCCTTACGTAACTGCAATTCTTAATTCTGCCTTGTGATTTGTCTCAAGTTGATTTCATACTGCATATTTTTTTGAAACCTTATATTTTTATTTTTATTATTTATCTTGAACAATTCCGGCTCATCACTCAAACTCTGCTGACTTCTACTGGATCTATATATAAAATTAGTTTTACTATTCTCACGTTATTTCGTTTTCTAAGACCTAGGTCTTGAATTCACCTCTACTGTTTGTTGGTGTTTTTATGGGGGGGAGGGGGTTCCTTATCAAGGTTTAAGCTATAAGTTTCACTTTATATGTTCTCAGTTTACATGCATTTATGGTTTCTTATACACACACAACAAATTATTAGTAGCCCAACGCTTTCTTGCCTTCTATAATTGCAGGAATAATAATGATAATAATAATTATTATTTCAATATGGCACGAAAAAGAGACATGATAACGAAGCTTTTCGACCTGCACTCATCAGGTTATCATGCAGGTATATAACAAATTACTTGAAATAAACTATATTATACTCGATGAACCCGGACGCAACCCAGACGTTGTAATTTCAGAACAATCGCAAAGCTAGTATAATATAGTTGATTTCAAGTAATTTGTTATATACCTGCGTGATAACCTGATGAGTGCAGGTCGAAAAGCTTCGTTATCATGTCTCTTTTTCGTGCCATATTGAAATTTTGTAGTACCAAGAA
This sequence comes from Heliocidaris erythrogramma, assembly GCA_025617745.1. Taxonomy (NCBI): domain Eukaryota; kingdom Metazoa; phylum Echinodermata; class Echinoidea; order Camarodonta; family Echinometridae; genus Heliocidaris; species Heliocidaris erythrogramma. Next base: position 8,386,800 of record CM046856.1, read on the forward strand.
ATTATTTGTATAATTATTATTGTTATTAATATCAGGAACTGTTGTTCGAATATAAATTGAAGTAATGAAATAGCATTTTTATTGATTCTATGGTATTTATCATCAATTTGAAGTGCAATATTTAAAACGATTCATGTTCAGTTTTCTTTCAGTTTTTGTTTCTTAATATTTTATTGACCTGCACTGTACTTTTTATGTACCTGCACTGTACTTTTTATGTAATCTTTCAATATTATTATGTAAATTTGTAAACATTGTATGTATCAGTCTCTGGACTGTTTTTACAAGGTATTGTTGTTATCAATAAACCGAAATGAATGAATGAATGAATGAATGAATATTGCACAAGCTGTGAGTACATCCTTATTTTACTCAAGCAATAAATTCTAGACCTTTTATTAGGTTTGCAATTATTTTGATTATCATATTCATACAGTTTACAATCTTTTTTAGTCACATTCTAAATAGGGTTTATTTTGACTTCCCTTTTATCATGTTTTATGTTGGCCATCTTTATTATTTTCATTTTGGTCTTAATTTCTTTCTTACCTCTCAGACGGTGAGAGAACAAGCTCAGGACACAAGAAACTCATGAGTCTTCCAAGCCTGAAATCATTCAAGATGCCTTTAAAACAGGACTCCGTACATAACCAGGGACCAATACATATAGCTGAAGTGGAACCATATATGGGTGGTTTGCTATACTAACCGCCATGCAGGCTTTATAAAAAAAGTTGTTTATAGGGAGTTTGGGAATTCATGTAGGGGCCGAATAAGGTTAATGTAAATCAAGTCTAGGTCATATGACATATTTAAGACAAGGTAGATTTTAATGTTATGCTGAGATCTTATAAGGTCAAGGAATTATCATATTGGGTCAGACAAGGTCAGACTTAAATGACCCTTGATATAAATGCTGCACGTAGAAACCATAAACATGTAGAATAAACTCAGTAGACACAACATGGTAATATACATGAACAATGTATGTAAAACCCAGTTATTCATTTTCAAAGTAAAGTAACTACCCAGCCAATTCTTATTTTAGGCATTTATTTCACTTTTCTTAAATGGATGCTGTCCTTCCACTTATCACTTTCTCTGAAAAGTCATAAGATTTTTTAAAATTTATATAATGTCATACACAGTGAAGGTTGTTTGTCTTATATGACTGTCTAATATTTATCGTGTATTTAAGATGGAACCTCAAAATAAACAATGATTATCTGGTTACATTTTACCTGTAAATAACTTCATTTAGTTTAGAAAGGTAGAAAATACAGTTCCTACATTTCACTGTAATGCTGTTAGTTTCAAACTCAGTTGATCATTCTTATAGATTTGTACAGAAAGAGTCACTAATTTCAGTACTTTATTATCATGGTCATGCATGTATATTTATATTACTGAGCTGGTTGAATTTAGCTGCCTATGAGACAATTAGCTGAAATTACAGGGATTGGTTAAAGAAGGAGTTGGACAGGTCACTTTATAAACCGCTTCAAATCTCAGGGATGATCTTAAATTGGCAATGCAAGAAACTTTTGTGGTCTATCTCAGTCCGCTGTTAGCCAATGTAGTTTTGGGAACCTCTGTACGTACAAAAAAACAACAACCTTGTCCATTGTATACCTATAAAGTCACTTTTATAATTTAGACTAACATGGGATTCAGTTCTTGTGTACATTGTAGCTATCCTTTCTTCCTTTGTCACACGCAAACATGAAGATTAACCTTTCAGTGCCCAAATCTGCTTCAAACCCATGGAAAATACATGTTAAATCAAAATACAGATTTCATTTCTTGACATGGACTCATGTACATACAAATGTAAGTGTCCATAATTTTGTTTGGTATCTTCTGAAGTATACTTATGTCACAGAAAAGTTCTTCTTATTTCGTACAATTCTTTCTTTTTTTACTGGAATGTTGATAGCTGCAAAAACAACATTTATGAGATATATGTATGATTTCACCATGCATTTGAAATATATAAGTACATAGCATCTACTATCTTCTATAATAGAACATTTGAGAAAAGCATTGTTAGATATACATTTTTAATGCAGTTAGACCAAAGAATATACTAGCAGTTTGCATAGAAAGATGTGATCTTCTACATGTATTTGATGACAGAGACTTCTTACATCTGTTGTGAAGACAATACACTTACATTTGCTTTATCTGAATACAACCGTTTTTCATTTATTAAAAGAGGTAGTATTGTGATATCACAGTACCATGAGCTAGTAGGTGACAGAGTTATTTTTATTTTTATTTCTTTGATTACATTTTAAACCACATCAGATGCTAATTACCAATTAGTTGCTCTATACTTTTGTTTGATTTATCATTTTATTTTTTTAGTTCTTGTACATGTATATGTAGTATAGTATATGTACATGTCTCTACATTGTCATTGGTGTGGTTTTAAGATGTTAAATTTCCAATTAATTTGCTTTACGTTATTGTTGTGTGAATTGAAATACTAAGTGCAAATATTCTCAAAGTGGATTTTTAAAAAGATATATATATATATCTCTCATTGATAGTTGAATCTAGATATATTTGCTGAAAGTTGCTGTTGTAATGCTTGTCCTACACAACAGATTATCTATATTTTTGTTGTTCATTTAAACTTATTATTGTGCATGTACATTCATAAATCATGATTCATATATTGCCTTTCCATAGAGATCAAATTAATGCTTGTGAAAATACCTGACCTGTAAAAACAGGAGTTATTTTTTTTAAATTTATTATCAGAACATATCAACAGTTGGTCTTAGGCACAGACCTGGACTAAAATTGATTCAAAATCCAGAGTGAACTTCTGATATCATCTCAATACATAAAAATGCAATTTGAGACAATATCTTTTGAAAGTATGGATTTTTTTACTTTTGAGGCTAATTTAGGGGCTGTTTGTCAGTGGTTTAGATCACTACATGATGATAATTATGCCTTAATGCCGAGGAATGCACAGATCCTATGCTGAAGTCTATGACATGTAATCGTTACATTACATAGGGGAGTAAATGAATCACAAAATTATATATTGTATAACTGCATATACCTGTCTAGACTTCATACACAATGCATCTATCATATTATTTTGGTGGTTGAAGTCTCGAGGTGGAAATTAAAAATGGTTAGGTTCACTGATTAAAACAGAAAAAAAATATTTGCTTTTTTTTTTTAACACAAAGAAAAAATGTGAACACACCCCAGATAGTTATGATTTTAAATTTACACAATATTATTGATTTTTGTATTGCTAATTATTTGCCTCCAGCCTTTTCAAAGCTTGATGCATTGTTAAAAGTGTTGAATACTTGAATTTATATTATGTATTGCCTGAATGCTATAAGTACAGCCAATTATTTTTGCCTTAGTTGCTATGCCTTTCATGGTTGTGCAAGAAGAATGCACATAATTGGTTATTGTACATTCTTAGTAATATGTAATGGATTTTAAAATGTATTATTTTATGATGCACCCATTTTTATATCATATATTGTTTGGTGGAGATTTTGTGCATTGTAATATTAAATTGATTTGTTTATCAACTCCTGTCCTCTTCTCATTTTATATAATTCCTTCTATCTGCCTTTATCTTCTACTTAATGGAAGTTTACCCCTAACACAGCACAAATAATTCTTAGTTGGGAGTTTATTTCCACATTGCTTTCACACAGAAGAAACCAAGGAATGTTATAATGAATCCTCTGTGTATTTTCTAGCTGTCCTGCCACTCCTCTAGAATTGCTTTTGTCTTGTGGTCTGTATTCATTCCAAAATGTTATTGCAATATTTATATACATGTATATTAATAAGTTTACCATGTCAAACTTCAAATGTTTGTACTATTATGTTTAATGCTTTGTTGACACAATTATCATGCAAAGAGAACAACTGAGTTATAACCATTAAATTTATGTGTGAATGTTGATTAATTACGTGGCATATGATTGAATTAATGCATGTTATTATTATAGTAAGTCAAATGGCTTCTGTGAGAATCAAAATAAACATAATTGTGATTTTTTAATTATATTTTAGGTGAATAATAAATTGTAATTGCATTTTCTATGGAAGTATATTGAGGATGCAATACTAGTAGAGACTAATAGTTGTGTCGGAAGTAAATAGATTTGGAGGGTTCATATGAAATAAACATCCTCCATTACATCTATTCATTTTAATCTTATACAAGTGCACACATGCTAATATGTCAAATCCAAACTTTAGTAAGAATTGTTATGGTTACATCATGCCTTCATCATTTGAGTTAATAACTATATAATATATGGTATTCAAGGGTCTGAAACTGCCTTTCACTCTTTTTGCATTGTTTTTTTCTCAAATATATGTAAAAGGGCACATATATCCGTGAAGGACACACACATTTTTCTATACCTTCTGCTAATCCGAGAGCCACAAACTTAATCCCTGGTTTTCAAAAGATATTTTACATGTCACTATTTGTATATCAGCAAACGTTAACTTTCTTCAAAAGCCTTTCAGTTTGAAATTGTCCATTATCAAACATGTATATTATCAGATAAATGATATTAGTGGTGGTAGCTTTGTGTTGTGAAGAAAAGATGTTTTGCAAGTTGTCTTAATATGCATGTTTATGTACAGAGATTTTTATGTCCTTTTGCAAGGTTTGTGTTGATCAAGAAAAGTTGTATTTCTTTGGAATAGTCTGTTGAAAGAGTTAGTGCAAGGGAGATTAATGCTTTTTGTTGAAATGTATTCTGTATGAGTAAAGGATGTGATGTCCCATTATGTATGTAGTATGTTTGTAAAAGAGAAGTTCATATGCATTTTATATTCTTTAGTTAAAGGTGTACAATCAGAATATCCGACCAAATGAAAATTGATTCATATGATGTAATTTATATATTGATGAATAGGGGAATAAAGAACTTTATTTCAAGAACTGTATAATTGAGCTGTTTTTCTTTGAAACCACTGTCATAAAAGCAAAACATTAAGAATTACACATGAAAGTGTATTTTCATACCAAAGTAATTTGTAAATATGTCCAGATGACAATGCATTACACATACCTTAAGAAATTATAAGGCATCCCAAAATAATTTGTTTAAACATCATATATTTCCATATAAATCTAATATACATTTGTAAATTGAAATTGTCAAATTGTCCACATATTACATATATATATATATAAAATGCTTTAAAAATAAATTCATACATTAAGCATAATACAGGTGGAATATTTTTGTTCAAAACAACATATACATGTACTTTGCAAATGTTTGAAAGGAACAGAAACTGAAATTAATGCATGTCTTTCCTTATTTGATGAGTACATGTCATTAATAAATACAAATGTATTATATCACCCAGTAATCAATTCATATTCAAACTATCACCTTGTAGAAGAAAAACTATCCGAAAATATTAATAAAAATTCACATTACCCCGGTAAATCTATACATAAATTGCTAAAAATTACTTTCAAAAGTACTTGTACATATACATGTATACTAATAAGTTTTAAAGTTAGCTATTAAAGGTATCAAACAATTCCACTACGTGAATTTATCAGTTTCATAGTTTCTCCTTCTCTCTCCCTTACTTGCTCTCTCTCTTACTTGCTCTCTCTCTCTCTCCCATTCTATCTCTTTTTATCCCTATCTATCTCTCACCCTCTCTTCATCTACCAAATATACATGTACATGTATATACACATATTTTTTAGAGGTGCAATAAATAATTATCCTTTTCAGGAATGTATCAACAGTAATTGCAGACAACATACAAAAATTTTCTCAAGAAAATACATCAACAATACTAATATTACATAGACTGGTTTTGAAAGCTCCTGCCCAAAGAAAACAAAAAAGCTATTCTGGTACATGTAATTGCATCCCTTACAACAGGACCAAGATGCCCAGGGGCCCCATCAATAACAACTGCCTCACTTCTATGACAAATTCGCTCTGAGCCAATCAGATTTAAGGCTTTCAGTAGCTTATAACAATTATTGTAACTTAATTGATAACAAGTTTTATTATCTGGACACAGATATTCCATAACCATTTCTTCATAGAAAAGAAACAGAGAATACAATTATGTATTTTCATTAAAATAATACACATTATATTTTACATACAATAAAGACATTCTTCTTTGAATTGTGCTGCCTATTTTTGATCAGATAGGTAAAATAAATTCTGAAAATTAAAATGATATTCCGTTTATCTTCATACACACAGAACTCCCAGGATCCTTTCCATTTAATATCAAATGACCTAATAACGGCTCCATAAATTTGAAGCTGTCATTGGGTTTTGATTGGGTTTTAAATACATTATCCATCACATGATTAAATATTGGTTACCATAGAAAATATCTTAATTTCAAACCCGCATAAGCAATCCTCCCACCATCAGCACATTGACAACCACCGAACAAATGTTCTCATGATTAAACATTTCTTCATCATTAAAGCTCAAAGCAGACATTGAATACCTATAAATCTAATGCAGAATTACAGGACAGTCGGGGAAAATAAATATGATCTCTATATTGGGTGGCATCGCATCAATGTTTTCAGGGCATGGACAAAAATACTCAGGACAATGTGAAGATGGTGCATACATTCCGTGCAGCTTAACCATAAATAACAAAATCTGCAATGATGGCAGTTTTCAGAAATTAATTAATTGTATTATAAGAAACATCACTATGGATACAAGAAACAATCATATTGTCTTCAGAGTAATCGCCTTCTTTGTTTTGTTTCATGTATTCACCATGCGTGTATGAAAATATCTCACTAGTACTGAAAAATCAGAACATTTCTTTAAATTAAACTTTAGAAACCTTTACATGATGGCTGTTTTCACAGCAAGCAATTTCTTTTGCAAGTTGTGAAAATTCAGAGTTAACATTCAATTTCTGTGGAGGATGAAAACTTATGAATCTGGACCACTCCCAAACTTCATAATTCTGGTTTTACTGTAGTAGTAACAGTTAGTAGTAGCACAGTTGAAGACATGTAGATTATATCTGACCAGGGCCCTCTTGCATAAAAAGTTGCGTTTAATCGCAACTCAAAATATTAAACACAAGTCCGAAATACGCGATCCTTATTGGCTGAAAATCAAGTTGCGCTTTTAATAATTTTCTGACTTGTGTTATGATCCAAAATCCACAAAAGATAAGAATCAAACAAAAGATAATAACTTTAGATGATATATGGTTTAATTTAAATATTTACCAACATCAGATATAACAGAATTACAGATTCTAGGTACAAATACACTACATGTACTTAAACTGGTAAAGACTTACAATTTCTCAGCTGGGAAATTCCTATTAGTCCAGAATGTTCTTGAAGGGTAGAGTAAGTTGGCTGCTAATCCACAAGTATTGAATCCAAACGGTATGTTGTCCAACTGGCAAAAGAAGATTCCAGATCCAGCCGAAGAATGTCCAAAATAATTCAGGAAGTCATCGATGTCGATAATGATGTCGATGACGATGTCCAAGACGATGGCAATCACAATGTCGATAACAGTGTCAACTGCAATCTCGATAATCAATGTCAATGACGATGTTGACCACAATGTCAATAACGATGTCGAACACGACGTCAAATAGGTCAAGGATGAGGTCCAAGATGAAGTCCAAGATGAGGTCCAAGATGATCTCCACAGGTTGATATCAATATCAGATGGTGTTAACTGAGAACTTATGCAATATATGCTCCACGATGTATTCAGGGTATAAATTCTGAAATTTCTGTGCAAGCTCCCAGCTTATATACAATCTCAACCCTTAATTAGAATTTTCTAGATTCTACTACAATATTCATGAAGGTTTGGAACTCTCTTGTAAGTTCCATATAGTTCTAGTTGTAACAAACAAAGAAAGGGGATTCCCCTTTTCTATAAATAGACTCACTGCAATGTTACACTCTAAGAGGTTCATGTAAAGGTCAGGATACATGTAATCAACACATTCCAACATGTACATTATACATTGCAATTATCCTATAGTACATCACACACAATGTAAAGATCTAGAATGTTCTCTCTACTGTATGTGCATTCTGATTATTTCACTGCTACACATTACATTCACTTTTCACATATGAATATTACTCTCTTCTGGAAATTTCTATGTTCATAAAATCATACATAACTGGAAAAATAATTCCCTTCCAGAAGATTCCTTAATTATATCACACTTGCGATTAAACGCAACTTTTTATGCAAGAGGGCACAGGGGGTGTTTCATAAAGCTGTTCGTAAAGTTACACATGACTTAAATATGACAAGCCAAATGGTTTGCTCAATCATTTTTAACTGCATCAACTAAAGTTGAACTGTGCAGATGTAGATTAACATTCTTATTATAACAAACACTTTTAATGTAAAAATAATTGTAATTTAATTGAGGTTATTGGAAATACAGTCACACTTTGTTAAAACATCATGAAAAACTTTGGGCATCCTATCTGGCACTTCATATTCAAGTCGTTTGTAAAGTCATGCGTAAATTTATGAACAGCTTTATGAAACACCCCCCAGTACTCAAGATTGCTGTTAAACAAATGCAAGGAAGGTAGTGATATATACCATTACGTTCTTTAACCCTCTTTGAGGTAGATACATACATCCAGAGGGAATTCATTGATAGCTCCCTCTCCCTGTCTAAAGAGCTGCGTGTGCTGCCACATTGAACCTCCGCTAAGCTCTGCTTTCAGCTCGATGTGAACGGATCCAGCCAGATCTGTCACTTCAACAATGGCATCTGAAACAAATGTGAACATCTCATTATATAAGAGGATCCTCTACCAATAAATGTTGGTGTTGGGTATTGAGCATATAGATTAGATCAACTGTACACTCACTTTCTTTTTAAACACTCCTGATGATCAGACATTAATCTCTTCTTTATTTTTTATTTTCTTATTTAATTTTGGGGGGAGGGGGGTTTGAAGGAATCACATTATATTTAAGACTGCATTGATGGAAACTTTGAGGCTTCATAGTGAGGTGCCCTTCCTATCTAGAATACTTAGCTAGTCACATAAGTTGCATGGCATGTACATGAACATTTCTTAATATTGTTTCACTCATTTATCCTACCTAATCCTCAAATCTAAATCATGCAACAAATTCGACATCTCTAAAACTTTTAAACAAAATCTGTCTCTATATATTTGATTAAATGACTGGTTGCAAATCAAAGTGATGAGATATTGATCTGCAGAAAAAATGCAGACTTTTTGATAACCTGATAGTCAGTGTACCTGATCCATCAAGATTTGTTGAATTTCCATCGCCTTCTAGGGTCCACTTGACCTCTGCATTTTCATACGTCTTGCTGCTTGCGCGAACTTTGACCTTATCAACCACCAAGCCTGATCCGCTCACATCAAACTTCCATGATATCCAGCCCCTGTCTGTGAACTCCTGCCTTGCAAGATATGCCTACATAGAAAGAGAAAAGCAAAGTTCTTTAATAACGGATGCATGGAAAAAAGGTAAATCTTTTATAAGTAAAGTATTTGAAGAAGACAAGAATGATTAATGTTCAATTTAAAACAAAGAAATAGGGCGAATTCTTAACACACACAAAAAAAAATACAGAACTGAGGGTGGCTTCAGTCTCATTTATTGAATCATTATACTCAGGGAAAATGTTTTGTCAAATCAGTACAATAGCAAATTGTCTTTAAATCATGTTCCATAACTCACAACAGCAAATATCTATGTGATTCTAGTACAAACACTTGTTTCTGTTGTATTGCTGGTTTGCATCCCGACATGCCTATGTAAGGGAAGCAATATTGCATCAAACTAAGAACATACAAGCCTTGTATAACCAGGCACATCTTCGCCCTATCTCATTGATTTTCCCATATTCAAAACCCTCCATTTAACTTCTCATTTCGTAAAAACCCCACTGTACATTTATTATCTTACCATCTGCCAATCAAACTCATGTTTCCTGCACATACAAATGCTGTTAAACACACATTTCTCCCAGTCCTCTGTCTCCTGATTTCCATCTGATATCCTGATATATTTATCCTTGGCAGTGTTGTATCGGACATGGATCACCTTCTCACGTTTCTCTGATACCGTCGGACGAAAGATAAACTTTGACTGGGTTTAGAAAGGAAAAGAAGAGCAAAATGTCATATACTGTGGAAGGTCTAAGTTACATTATTTACATTTTCTGCCCCTCCAGCAAATCTAGCAGAAAATGTAAAGGCCCCCAGAATGCTAGGCCTCGACAGAAAGACATAATCATATGAACATATTCATGTAATATCTATCGACTAATGAAGATGCCTTAACAGAAAGATATAACCATACAAATTTATTAATGTACAAATCAATAGATGAACAGAGACACAGAGGAACAACAATATAGACAGAAAAGAAGCATATTAAAGGGATACGCAACCAGGCGGCCATGGGGAAAGTCAGGATTGCGTCAGCCCCATTCACTCGTACACAAAGCTTGTGCATCGAACGTGTCCATCGGACTGCACAAAGCTGACCGAATCTCGCAAGATAGCTTGAGCTCAGGTGGAGTGTGCATGTTGCGCGGCGACCAGTCTGTCCGGAGTTTGCGCCCCACGGGGCAACGGCATAATCGGGTAACAATCACGGTGCCCTCTCGCGTAATAAAAACGTCCACAATCTGCGGTTAAGTATCCCTTCAAAGGAGAGAGTCTGATGAAAGGTGCATTAATAGGGTGAAAGAAAAACAATCACATATATAACAGTAATAGGAGAGAGAGAGAGAGAGAGAGGGATAAACAAGGAATAATGATGACAAAAAAGCAAACTTTAAAAAACAGAGTAGAGACATAAAACTAGGAAAAAATAGATTTGACATCACAGCTACTGACCTGACTACTCTCAGACGATGCTCCAGCACCACTCTCTCCCCTAGCCACTCTCCAAGCAGCAGATCCAGACAATCTTCCTTGGTCCTCTCCATCTCGTATCATCTTGGGTGAGAGAAACTCTACCAGCTCATGACCAAATCGCTCCTCAAGCTCCCTCTTCCTTGATCCCGTCTGGTTGGCTTGTCTCTGACATAAAGAATACAAGATAACAAATCATAGACTTGTTCTTGTACACTTATTGTTGGTGTTTAGTCCAAATAGCTTCTTTTCAATTAATCCTTTTAGAAAATCCTGGTAACATTGCAAAAGATCAATGTTGTCAAGAACATGTAGATCAGAGTCAATTAATATAACTTTGACCTGTTTTTGTAATCTGTTTATTATCCATCCATTAAAAAAACAAATTCTGACAATTCCAAGCTTATACATTTGTCTCTTTCTCACCCTTCGGTTAAGTTTTGCAATTGATTCCATCAGCCATTTCTCTCTGCATTCTTTCCTTCGGCCAATCACTTCTTGCTCCTTGGAGGTATATCGCCAGGTCACATCAACCACCTCAAGGGTAAAGATAATCAAGAAACAAAAGTTTAAGGTTACCACAAATTTTTTTCCAAATCTCTTGAGCACATCATATATTGGTACTTTAATTAATCCATCATAACCCCATCATCAATCTCATTTCGTCATGTTCCTTTTGATCTAAAATTATCATAACTGCCATTATTATTTCCATCAATTCTATTCCAAATATCAATATAACCATAATCATAACTACAATCACCATCATCATCACTGATATGATCACAATTATCATCATTACCATCATTATAATCACTATCATCATAGTCATCATCATCATCATCATCATCATCACCATCATCACCATCATCGCCATTACTATCACTATCACTAGCATTATAATTTTAATGAATTTCATCAAAATCATCAATATCATCCACATCGTAAACATCATTATCGTCAACAGCATTACCCCCCCCCCACCCCATCACTATAATCATCAATTTAATTCAATGCAATTCAATCTTTATTGTCCATAAATCATATATTGAAATTTGTTTTGTTTATATGCATTACAAATATAGTTTGAAAACAAATACAGATAATAGATTTAACAACAACAATAACGCCCACTTGCGAAAACTGGAAATATCGTGATCTCTGTTGCCACGCAGAAGAATTGTATCTCTGGGTATCTGCCACAGAATGTAATATCCCATTAATGAGGACTATTCACAAAATACTATTTGTCACAAGAGAGTCTTGCAGGTAAACTTTAACGTATAGCCTCAAATGACCTTTGACCATATCATGTGACATCCAAAGGCAACATAACGTGAAGGTACCCTCAGTGCAAATATGACCCAAGTTAGGTTGTAATCCAAGCAACTGATGTGAATTTATTTGTCAAAACAGAGTCTTGCAGGAAAACTTTAACGTATGACCTCAAATGACCTTTGACCCTATCGCGTGACCTCCAATGGCAACATAACATCAAGGTACCCTCAGTGCAAATATGACCCAAGTTAGGTTGTAATCCAAGCAACTGATGTAAAGTTATTTCACAAAAGAGAGTCTTGCAGGTAAACTTTTACATATGAAAAGAGAGTCTTGCAGGTAAACTTTAACATATGACCTCAAATGACCTTTGACATCATCATGTGACCTCCGACAACACAATAACATGGAGATGCCCCTAGTGCTTCTATCACCCAAGTGTGGCTGCCAAAGTAGTAACAATTGCCAAGTAATGCATCATAAGAGAGTCTTGCAGGTAAACTTTAACGTTTGTGACGGACGGACGGACGACGGACGACGGACGGATGCCATTTGGAACCCTTAGTCTCGCCTTCACCTCCGGTGGGTGAGACAAAAACGAATGATTTTAATTGCCTATCTGTGTACTATGTTGATATTGAGAAGATATTTAATAAGTTTATATACAGAAATTATGAACAGTAAGTATAGATCCCTACATACTGTAATACTACTCACTATGGTATGTGGACTTGTCAAAGAAAATTACACTTTTTCACTAAAATTAAAAAGATGTTCCAGTTCTTTCCAGGATTCACTTTCATTTAGGTTTAAACAGTGTATACAACACTGTGTGTTTTGACTCATAAATATTAAACTGGCATAAAAATCGAGAACCAAGATAAATCGTTGCATTTAAGAAGTTAACAAGAGAGAGAGAGAGAGAAGGAGAGAGAAAGGAAAGAGAGGGAGAGAGAGAAGAGAGACAGAGAGAAGAGTGAGAGAGAGGGGAGAATGAAGGGGAGAGATAAGATAAAAAAAGGTATAAAACGGACAGGGCTTTATCAAGCCTACATAAAAAATCCAATACAGTACTCTGGAACACTGCTCTCATTCATTTAAGAGGCGGATATCACTAATATCACCATTATCCATCATTGTTCCTATCTCACCTCTTCAAACGAGAAGGCAATGATGTAGGAGAGTTTCTTGTTCCAACCATGTTCATAGAGCAAGGGTTTATCACAGCAGTTCTCACATGGATCTGTGTGAAGCCATCTCTTCTGAGAATTGGAGAACACTTCAGTCCAGACATGGTCTATCCAAGAAAGCAGACAGGATTATTATTGATTGCATGACGACGTCACAGAAATAGTCAGATATGACTGTGTTAATGATGCTTGTGATTAGGCTACATATTAGTTCACTAATGTAATGTATTCAAATTTCAGGAATACATGCACTTCTGAAACAAAGCTTGCTCCAGATGACCCAAAATCACTCCTGCAGTTTGTTTAAGATAACAAATAATGTATGCTTGGTGAAATCCATCCATTGAGTAGCTATCATGCATTACAAAGAGTGTGAAGAAGCATCCAAAAATTGAAATACATTAGTAAATTGCCCTATTGTGATTTGGTGGTATTAAATTGAAGGTAAAGCTGGTGATGTATTTATTATAGTGATTAGTGATGATTGTAACAGCGGGAATAGTCATAATTGTGATTATGATATTGACAATGATTAAGCTGAGGCATGAATGTCACAATTGAGATATTCTAGGTTACTTCATTTTAATTTTGCAGTCATTTATACACTTGACCTATTAAAAAACGACACATGAACTCTTTTTTACAATCTATTCAAGCCACCACAGCAAGAAGCAATTTACATTGATAAATTTCTTCATTAAGAAAACATACCTGTCCAGTCCACAACATGTCTTGCTTCAAATCCAAGGGCTCGACAGCAGAGGGTAAAGCAATTGGCCCACTCCCCACAACGTCCTGTTCTTGTCTCTAACAACTTCTCAGGATGATTGTATCTATTGCATGAGAGATGATAAACATCTTTTAAAAGAATTAAAACATCGAAACAAAATACATACATTCCAGTTGTCTACACTTTCAAAACCAAAAAGAAATGCTCAGACTCTATCTTCTGATTACCACTACTGCTAATTCTGTTCTTATTAGTAAATGACCTTTTATAATAATTGCTGCTATTAATATTGTCAAGATCATCATGATTTAGTCGTTTAAAAAAAAAACACTAAATGTGATACAGAATCATCACACTGCCTATTCAAAAAATGCAATTTCGCCCTTCAATCAAATTAAAAATACCCACCTTGGAAATCTTTCCATTGTATTGCATCGAGGACACGTGTATCCTTCTACTTGGCCTGCCCCCCATCGCAGGTCCTCAGTAGTCGGTGGCAATGTTCCGACAGCTCTGGTCCTTCCTCCGCAGGAGCTGCAATTGGGAGAGTTCATCCAGCGGAAGAACCGCTCCTTGAACCATTTCATGAGCTCCAGGAGGAGACAGTCTCTGATATCAGGGAGGATCCCTCCGTCATCATCTGACAAAACAGAAAAATAATAGATGGGGTCTAGTGGATAAGTCACTGGACTGCAGATCACAATGTACGTGGTTCGAATCCCACCATGGCACTAACGTCCTTTGGCAAGACTCTAATGTACATTTGCCACTCTCCAGCCAGGTGTAAATGGGTACCTGATATGCTGGAGCGCTAGTTACATGTACTTTGGCGGCTCGGCTATAACCAGGGTAATAATGTCTAAGCGCCATGAGCGTCACTGCGTGATGGATAAGCGCTATATAAGTGACCATTATTATTATTATAGAGAATCATTGACTTACTACCTGCTCCAGTTTGCTTAAGTAATGACCAACTGATCAATCAAGGAGGACTTTTGTCATTGTTTTATCTTATGAATACATCCTGACACCGTGCTGGATTGTTGATGAAAAGTCATACTAACAGACATTGTATGTCTTTTGTTGCTTATAGTAGTGCTGGCATGAAAATTAAGTAAAACAAGCTCGTTTCCCCCAAATCATAACTTGCTTAAAACGCAGACATCTAACATATATTGCGAGCAAATATGCAATTTAACTTACATAATACGTAACAAAGTATGCCTCCTCTATATCCTCTTGCTATTAAAATGCAATTATTGTCATAAATAGAGCATTCATCTATGTTAATGAGAGGATGATGTTAACCTGATGATGCAGAAGAGATGCGGTGAAGTCTATGGTCTGCCTTTGTCTTTAAATCTTCATGTGGGATCTTATCTCTTGCTTTCTGCTGAAGGAGGGGATCTTCATACAACATCACATGCTCAGCAGAACTGTCTAACCTCTGAGAAAAACTCTGCTCTGTTGCCTGCCACAAAAGTCATTTTAAAAAAATGCAATTAAAACAATGATTTACATTATTTTGAATTGCTTCATCTGAAAGATACTGAAGTCAGAACTTCTCTGTGTTATTGCAATGAAATTAAACAAATCCTCCATTTCTTTTAAATTATATTTTTTGTTCCAAACATAATATCAAAAATTCAAAGTTTAAAAGTGAATTCATGATTTTCAAAGGATTTCTGCTTGATTCAACCCAGCTGTTATGGATATGACTCCTAAATAGTTTTGCAATCAATACTTTAGAGAATCGATGAAGCCAAGCTACATCTACTACAAGAATAATAAATATGATAGTAACAACCAAAGTCATGAGAGGAGCAAAGCCTAGGCCATTGGGCAACTCACTATGGCCCATCTGGAACTTGCATATACATTAACACATGAAGTATATGAATATGACATGAATATACAATAAGCGAGTTCGTAATTGGCCCATGAGCAACTTTTCGCAAATGACCTTTCCCTTTTTTCATTAGGATAGGCATCTTTTCAAAGAAAGATAATACGTAAGCTTGCCCGACAGAGCAACCTACAGAATTCAAACTCTATGAAAGAAAGACATCGTAGACCAGGTGACTACAATAGCACGTCAATGAACACTTGGGAAAGCGCATTGTTTGCGAGTTGGCTATCATGTGGCAGACTGTCAAATACCAACCATCAATGAACACTTTGTTGCTTTTCAGTGGATTTAATGAAAAGTATAATTAAATGAATATATAAATAATCATTACATCACAGTTGATGCTTATCTCAGTGAATTTTAAACGAACATGCCAGTTTATGCGCAAATCCTAATTACGAACTCGCTTATTACGGTAAAAAGCTCCAACACAAATCTTTTTGAATATGTTAAAAAGATCAAATTGTACTGCACAAGATAATAAAATTACCTGAACAAATATGAGATTATTAATCTGGTTGGATATTAAAACAAGCCTTTCCTGAGCCAAGAGTCTCTGGAACACTCTCAATCCTTCCAATGAAGATGTTTCCCTCAGTGTAATGTTTTCATCATCCTAAAGTACATTGAACAGGAGTTATTAACTCAAAGAGGTACAGCATTGCCTTTCAGTAAAGCTTTTTTATCATATGTTCATCTAGAATACTACGTACTGCACATAATACAGGAGCAGAATGAGCAAATATCACAAACGAATTGGAATTCATTTCTATTATACATCACATCACATCATTTGTGAATAATTATATTCATTAATGAATATATATATATATATATATATATATCAATACAAGCATTCATATTGATATAAACATTAAAATCTGTAAATTGAAAAAGATTATTGAACTTACAATCCCTTTTTTCATGTACAACTTCACAATGTTTTTGTTCACTTTATTCATATCGTCTGTTGAGAGCCGGAAGGGCGTTAACCTGTGTTAAACTATATGAGTCAGGCTCCAAACAGACGATATCATGTTCTAAGTTTCAGGAAATCATCTTTTTAAGTAAAGTTATCTTTAATAAGTCTCTTACCTCCTCAAAGCCAACAGTGAAAAGACATTCCAATGCTCCTGAGACAGGCAGGACCCTATTTTCAAACATCTTGTTTCCAAGACGAATGGATCGGTACTTTGTCACATCTGGTTGCCTGGAGTGAATTATTCAAGTTTTGGTCATTACTTGTATTCTGCCCCCATGAACAATAAAAATAATAATAGTAGTAGAAGTAGATCTAATAACAAAAGAACAACAAATAAATAAGTAAATAAATGATGATAACAATAATAATAACTAGAGTTTAATTCGTCATGACGAATTAGGTGATCTGTCTTTCACTTTGTACGATCATGATTGTAATCAGGATGATCATAATAATGGGGAAATGCTAAACTGAAGATAGGAAGTCAAGAATGCCATGAATGGAGATGCTTCTTGAGGACAGGAATGTAGCAAAATGTGTGAAACGGTCATTGTAAAAAGATTACGGTGATGATGATAATGGTGATGATGATGAAGATGATAATATAATGATGGTGATGATAATGATATTCATGATGATTATGGTGTTGGTGATTTTGAAGATGATTGATGATATAATGATGATAATGATAATGATGATAATGATGGGGATAATGGTAAGGATCATGACTGCAATGACAGTGACGTTAACCATGCCAAATATGAACGAGAAATCACATTTCGTTATGAAGATACGACCATAAGTTGATTTGTAGAAAATGGCGTCTAGATGACGTCACAATAAGATAATTAAGATAATTGACTAAGCCAATTTTGAGAAATTGTGATATCTAATAGGACTAATGATATTGTAGGATAGCTTTAATACACGTCAGTGAAACAGATTTTCCATAGGGATATACATAAACCACTGCACAGCACTTTGCAATAGACATAACATGCAAAATAAGGCATTTTATTACTTGGTTTGTGATTGTTTATGTTATAATAGTCGTAGAGGATGGTAAAATGACAAGTAAAAAGAAGCAAAAAAAAAAAAAAAAAAAATCGGCCCCGGGGATCGAACCAGGTACCTTGACCATGGTAGTCATGTGCTTTACCGATAGACCAAAATATTTCCCATAGAGATAACACGTAAACGAAAAACGTGATTCTCAAATCCCATTTGGTACTGAAAAATTGGGCATGATCCCGACATCTGATCAAAAATTGGAGGGCTTACTAATAAAAGCTTATAGTCTCAGCTACAACATATTAAAATCTGGAAGGAAATAGACCAAAAATAACTGAGATACTGCTCAGAGAACGATGTCATGTAGATTCATGATTCGAAAAAAAATCATCTTCCATAGACATAACACGCAAATAGGGAAAAATTTGACATGTCGTCTTTAATTGAAGATTTCAGTGTGATGACGTCATCAAAATGAATAATGGTGGCAAGATGTCTCGTAGAGAATTGTTGCAGCTATAACATATCAAAATTTGGGAGAAAAACGACCAATAATTACGAATCTAGAGCCAAATTTGCATAAATGTGATGACGTCAAAACATGAAAAATGGAAATTTTGACTTCTGGTGCCATTTTGATGACGTCATAATGTTTATATGGATGAAATGATACATGAAATGAAATCTATGATTCATACCCTACCTGATGATGACAAAAAATTTGGGGTCAACGGACTATCTAACGAGCTACAATGAATTTTGTAGAGGCATGTTTTTGCACGTTTTTACGTTATTTTCGCCATAGACGCGCGCACGGATTTCGAACTTTGACGCGCCCGTACGACCTTATTATTGATTGAAATTGATTCAAATTGATGGAAATGATGAAGAAAAGTGTCAGGATTGCAAATCAATAAAAAAAACAGCGTTCTAACGTTATTTACGATTTGTGCGCGCGTAAAACGCGCGCGCGGACGCTTACGCACGGACATTTTTGAAATGCTCAAACTGACCTGAAACGTGTGCAGACTTGATCCTACGTGATTTTGAGCATTTTAAAATTTTGACACGCGCGTACGCGTACGTCCTGACCTCTAGATGACCTGTGAGGACATGACCTGATAACCCGTCATGTGAAGTTTATGTGATGTAAATATAGTTGATTTTTGATGATCGATTATGAAGATATAATCGATCTTGTAAATTTACAAAATGGCGTCTTGATGACGTCATGATAACCTGATGACCTTGAATAAGATGCCACATCTTGACATTAACAAGTCTGATAAGTGACGAAAATTTGAAGAAAATTGAGAATGAACTTTTTGAGGAATCATGGTAACAAGAAAAGGGGCGAAAAATAAAAATAAATAAAGAATAAATAATAAATAAATAATAAAGAAGAAAAATCTTGACGAAATTAAGAGGTGATCTGTCGATGTACGACAGATCACCTAATAATGATAATTTTAGAGGCGTCCATGAACCCTAGATGGCGCCCTTCGCGCAAGTGCACAAATTGTCTTTGTGTGCTTTGGTCCGATATGCAGTGCAAGCATTCCGCTATCGCCTGTGTATAAGCAGTGACAGGGCGGACATTTTTCTTTCTGTGATTGGGCCCCCTGTATATATCTATGAAGTTATCATGCGACTGTGGTTTGCAACGATTTGAGTAAACCATTTAAAAATATTTTATGGAAGTTGAGATCGTCATCTATCTAAATATTACTGGTTTACCGTCGCGCTGGGAAGCGCCAAGGCTGTGAGAGCCCAGAGAATTTGGCTTGACAGGCAACCCTCCTGCGAATTTAGATGAATTTCTTCCAATAAATTCACACACACACAACAGGCACACTATGATCTTCTTGTCTATTGATAGTACATTTCAGATGCAGCGGCACTTATCCAATGAACAAGGTAATACCTTGTCTTCCCAAACCAGTATGGTCATGGTGGAAAACACATAACAGCTGCCCTCTACTGTACTACTGCCAGCAACAATAAACAAATGCAAATTTCCTCTGTCCACACAGAGAGGGCAGCAGTACAGAAGGATCAATTTGTCTCAGCAGAAAATTAGAATGAACACAAAATGTAATGCTTAAAATTCCATATTCCCTGAATCAGTGGTTTAGCTGGTCACCAAACAAGAGGGACTTTCACAGACAACTTGCTGGTAAGTCATATTCTGAGTTTCACTCTTTTGATCTGGTATTTTGGCTGGATATATTACAGCTGGTTGCAACAGACAACTTGCTGGTAAGTCATATTCTGAGTTTCACTCTTTTGATCTGGTATTTTGGCTGGATATATTACAGCTGGTTGCAGCTGCATAGTTTCAAGTGGGGCTGAGTGGTTCAGTCACACGAGTGGCAGCGGTGACCTCGACTTCCACATATTTTTCAGCATGTTGTATATACAGTCAAACCTGTCTATAGCGGCCACCGAAGGGAAACGGAAAAAGTGGCCGCTATAGACAGGTGGCCGCTATAGACAGGTCGGCGGCCATTTTTATTTTTTTGCACATACACTGTTATACGCAACAAAGTTAGTGTACATGCATCCATATATATCACTTAGGAAAACAAGGTATAGATCAACAGATTTGACGTATAACATGTCATATGATATATAAATGCTAAAATAATATGCTTTGTTGTCAATAAATGAGTAAAACAATAGATATACGAGCAATCTGTGTAAAATGAATTTTCCCTCAAAATACCACGTACGTACCACCCGCGGTAGACTGCTGTTCTTGATTTTTAAAGTCTAAAAACGATGTCTAATCATGCTTTTGCTTTCTGTCAAAAAATTACAATAATAAGTTTATCTTTTTAATAAAATCGTGCAATCAATTTTCATTCAATAAATATTTGCCTTTTGAATGGTTTAAAAGAAGTTTTAACTGTTTTTGAGAACAGGCGATAGAAGGTGCTCGCTTGCATTCGTCGAAAGTGCGAACGTCGACAATGGCCTGGATCGCCGGTGGCCGTGGACGATCCGAGTCGAGTTTTCACGCCGTTTTTCAGCAGGACATTCTCTCGTACATGAAATTGTTATTATTGATCTTTTAAAAAAATAATACTTGGGTAGTATTTTATTATTTTCACTTTCTAAAAAAAATCACTCCTTTATTATTTTTTTCAAAAGTTTTAACGCTTTGAATTCTTTTTTTTATAAATCTTTTAAAAATAAAAAATTATATTGAAGTGTACGAGCCTGTGCTATTGCGCAATGGCGATCAATATCAATGCAATGCCGACCGCGATAGCTTAGGAGAACAATACAACTAAAGTGCAGGGGAATGCAGCTGGATGGTGCGAAGATTACGTAAACGAACAATGCTAGTGCTTTATTCTTACTAAAAAGACTTTTAATCTCTAATTAGTCGGCAATGTGGTGAAACTATTAGATCTTCAGGCCATTGTAGAATCTATTCACGACGTTTGTGTGAGAGTGTGACTGAGCTAGGACTCGGTAAACACATCGCGCCTATAGCAAAAACTACTTTTTTGTGCATGAAGCTACGGCTCGACTCGATATTAGTGGCCGCTATACGCGGTCAGATATTGTCCGAGGGATACATAATGGGTGGCCGCTGGCCGCGTTAGGCAGGTGACCGCTATATGCAGGGTCTACAACACAGTAATTTCCTGCGGGGGATATTTTGGTGGCCGCTATAAGCAGGTGGCCGCTATAGACAGGTGGCCGCTAAGACAGGTTTGACTGTACTAGTTTTGCCCTTTATCACAAGTTATGTGATATTTCTGTAACTTTCAAGTTACTTTTGTGATAAATTAGATGTTCAAGATAATTTTCATGCATAATTCATGACAGCAAGACCTTTTATGCATTTTTTGCTGATAAGCCTAAAGGCCTAAGTATAATAATAATACTATTTTAGGCCTAGGGTCAATAATAATTTTTAAGATATTTAATAACTTTAATAATAATCTTGATTTATAAAGCATTCAACACATCCATGTGATGTCTCCACACAACACCCCTGAATTTTTTTTAAAGATACGACACAATACATGTGAATAAATCCCCCCCCCCCCCAGCCAGGATAGCTTCCTGATTGAAGCTAGGAGTTTTATTCTGCCAATCTAACGTAGATGGCACTAAGCCAGTTGAGACCTCAATGTTTAGCATTAATGGAAATTTCGTCAGACATCTCCACCACTGCACCACATTCTATAGTTTCGATTATGGTTGTATTGCCGACAGCCGCCATTTTCAATCTGCATTACAAAAGAAGGCATGGATACACAAACACTGGCGTGACTGGTGAGTTCGCGGAAATTTCTTATGCTATATTTTGTTGTTTTTTTCCTTAAATTTAGGAAATAATTTGAACACAAACATTCCAAAATTATCCCTAGGACTTTTAGGAGGAGACGCTGTGGTGAAGAACCTGCGTGACCTGTCGGTCGCGGGAGTTATCAGGAAAGGGATTTTCCAGGGTATTTTTCATGACCTGCTAACCGTGCACCATTAGATTGGCAGAATAAAACTCCTAGCTCCATGCAGTGTAAATGGCGTATAGCTCCCCTCCCCCTTTTATTTACACACAGGAAGCTATCCTGGCTACCCCACCCCCCCCCCCCCCCCTCCTCCGTTTTTGCACTGACTAGAATTGAATATCCAACACAAATATCAACGTATGGGACAATGCATAATAAAATTCCACATTTGACAGGATATTTGATATATTTAGACACACAATATCTTATCAAAAATTTATACTCACCTTATCACATTGTTTACATATTTCAGCAGCAGTTCAGACACATCGAGGAAAGTCCCCGTTTCATTCTCAGAGAGTTCCCGAAAAACATTTGTAACCTCAGTTTCAGTCATATTTGTGGATCGTAAACAATTATTCTAACGACTTCGTCGAGAGATGGCAGCAAACATGCAACACCGTTGAGTTGTAGCCACACCACAAAAATGTAGATCCGTCCTTCATTCAGGTCCGTCCCTGCTTCATTCATGCTGAATAATTTTTGGTCACAATTACTTTACTTCCTTTCATTCGTTAATTTATTAAAAGTTGTTGTGGCATTTGACGAAGGTGAAAATGAAAAGAAATGGTGTCATCTTCTTTTGCTTCTTTAGCTTCTTCGTCTTCTTCTTGAAGACAAAGGTATGCGTCGGATCGGGGTATGCGTCATTGTGATATAATTAAGGAATCTTCTGGAAGGGAATTATTTTTCCAGTTATGTATGATTTTATGAACTTCCAGAAGAGAAATTATTAATTATATGTGAAAGGTGAATGTGATGTGTAGCAGTGAAATAATCAGAATGCACATCCAGTAGAGAGAACATTCTAGATCTTTACATTGTGTGTGATGTACTATAGGATATATTGCAATGTATAATGTACATGTTGGAATGTGTTGATTACATGTATCCTGACCTTTACATGAACCTCTTAGAGTGTAACATTGCAATGAGTCTATTTATAGAAAAGGGGAATCCCCTTCCTTTGTTTGTTACAACTAGAACTATATAGAACTTACAAGAGAGTTCCAAACCTTCATGAATATTGTAGTAGAATGTAGAAAATTCTAATTAAGGGTTGAGATTGTATATAAGCTGGGTGCTTGCACAGAAATTTCAGAATTTATACCCTGATTACATCGTGGAGCATATATTGCATAAGTTCTCAGTTAACACCATCTGATATTAATATCAACCTGTGGAGATCATCTTGGACCTCATCTTTGACTTCATCTTGGACATCATCCTTGACATATTTGACGTCGTGTTCGCCATCGTTATTGACATTGTGGTCAACATCGTCATTGACATTGATTATCGAGATTGCAGTTGACACTGTTATCGACATTGTGATTGCCATCGTCTTGGACATCGTCATCGACATCATTATCGACATCGATGACCTCCTGAATTATTTTGGACATTCTTCGGCTGGATCTGGAATCTTCTTTTGCCAGTTGGACAACATACCGTTTGGATTCAATATTTGTGGATTAGCAGCCAGCTTACTCCACACTTCAGGAACATTCTGGACTAATAGGAATTTCCCAGCTGAGAAATTGTAAGTCTTTACCAGTTTAAGTACATGTAGTGTATTTGTAACTAGAATCTGTAATTCTGTTATATTTGGTGTTGGTAAATATTTAAATTAAACCATAAATCATCTAAAGTTAATATCTTTTGTTTGATTCTTATCTTTTGTGGATTTTGGATCATAACATGGTGTATTGATGAAAGAAATCCGCAGATAGTAAGGAGGCTTCCGTTCTTTTTGAGATCACGAAAAGTGATCAGGAATTCTTTTCATGTGAAAAGATAACTGTTTTATAAATAAATAAAGGTGTTTCATCTTCGCTTATCTGTTGTGTCGTGATTTTTCCACTAACAACGACCTTTTTGTGCTGCGTAGGCGAGTTGCCCCGGGGTGCGGGGGGGGGGGGTACTCGTGTATACTGTAGTACGGGGACGGGGAAGTGCCGCTTTGGCGCCCCCTTTTTTGTGGCTTCCGATTGCCGTTCTCAAGATACTAGAATTTCCATAAATTGTCGTTCTCAAGATGGATACCTGGATCCCGGGCCTGGAACGAAGCAACTTTGTCTCTCTCTGTTTCTCCCGTTCTCTAGCTCTCGCGTACTTACGTCCACTCACTTGCGTGTGCTTGAGGCGGCCCATTTGAGGGTTGGCTGAGGGACACCCCCGTCAACATCAAACTTCAAAGTCCCCCCCCCCCCCCCGGTGGGTGTAGGCCCTTCTGTTACAGCCTGTGATCGAAAACTATGATAATCCCCGGTGATAATCATACTTCACACATAACAAAAAAACATTCACTTAATATTTTCTCGTTGGTGGAACGCAATCATTTCTTCAAAGGCAATCCCCATCACATCACTTCTTTTACATCGTTTAGTCACTTAAACTCTTTAGCTCCCTTCTTCACCTTCAGGATCGCCTGCTCATCTTTAGAGTGGAAGTCCAACCTGATATCAAGTTCAAAGAAGCAGAACAATTATAGAAGCCGAGGTTTAGACCATAGACAAATTAAAACCGGCTATCTTGCGTAGGTTTAAAGGGGATGTCCACCCTGATTACAAGTTGATTTTAAAAGATACAGAAAAATTAAAGGAACAGATCAATGGAAGTTTCAGAAAAATCCGATAAGAAATAAGATATTATGAATTTTTGAAGTTTTAATTAATCAAACACAAAATAGCATCTCCGTGACGTATCTTGCGAACTCCTCTCCCATTTGCCCTATACTAAAAAAAATCATAAATTTACACTTTCTGGAAAGAAGACATTTAATCATACATTCACCCTGGATATAATCATTGCAAAAATGTTTCTACACACAACCTATATGAATCAATTCTATTCATTTATCGAAAACTGAGAAAATGAAAATCTATTAAAATTTCACTAATTCTGTTTCCCTAATTTTCCTGCTTTTAGTCAAGTCAAAATACCAGGATGGGCTTTCCCTTTAAAGTTCAATACACAAACCCTCGCAAACGAAAGCGAATTTAGTTTAGATATAGAGGGACAGACAACTTGTCAGGAGGCTGAACTCTCTAGACTTGCCTGAATACTTTTCAGTTTCTAAATTGGTCCAGCCATGTCCAACGAGCAATGTGAAAGAGATGTGTTTTAAATAATTATTCTATCAACATCCACTGTTGATATATCAGTAGTCATAATTCGTTATCAAAATACACATAATAACTTTAGAAAACATATAACAATTACAAATAGACCACCTCGCTGCCTAAGTATGACGCTTGCCCGAATATTGGCAGCTTTCCCGGGAGGCTGTAGCGCCACCCTCATACTTTGTTCGCCTTTGAGATTAATATTTACGGACGTTCATGGAGATTTTTTTTAATTATTTATTTTCTTGATCAGGCAGTTATCTATATCTTGATTTGTAAAAGATTATTGTTTACATCTTACACTCTTCAAAGTTGGGACGGAGGAAACTCCTGAAAGATTATGGTAGGCCTAGATCATAGTAAATGCTGACAAGTATGTTTCCCTTGGTATCTTTAGGTGTAACACAGTAGTAACTGGTTTGCTTGAATTCCGGTAAAAAGGTATTTCTATAGGTCGGGACCTAGAAATTACAAATTATTTTATCATGATATTCACCCAAAACTTCAAAACCTTGAAGCATTTCCCCTAGCGTGAAACAAACAATATAAAAGGATAAAACTATTTTAAAAATTCAATTTAGAACGAATTTGTTTTTAAAAGGACTATGTTAAAAATCCTGACAGACTATGGGCCTCTTTGATTGCATGGTCTTTTAATGTTCATTTTCATTTTCAGAAAATATTAGCTCACCAGCAATGTCGGGTATCACTATCATATCAATTTAATAATGGGGATATCACCCTCCTCCCACACAAAGACACTCACACACCATTTCCTATGATGGGGGCAACCTAGCATCATCAACAAATTATTCAGGACAACGCCTAGCATAAAATTCTGCCCCTCCTCATTTTTAAAATGGTTTTTACGCCCCTGTTGGATTATCATTTACAAAGCTAACGGATACTAATCAAGCCATCCCTACGTCAGCGCTAAACCATTACGACGTCATATCTCAGAGCAATGTGACGTTCTGACTACCCTGGTGCAGTATTAACGGAAGAGAAGGCTAGTCCCAGCGGTAAACCTCGGCCTGACTGACTACCGGTATACCTGCCTCGCTCCTCGCCCACTCCTATAAACCTATATCTGGCACATATGCATAGGCAGAATAATTTGATAATGACAGTTATAATGACAACACATACAAATAAACATTTACAAATAGTTTAGCCTTTTACGTGCTTGATTGTCATAATATCTATTTTCTACTCCCCAATTCACATTGTCAATTATATGTTGGATGTACACTTCCAGAAATATATTGTTGTCGCTGAACTTTGCATAGCATTACTGTCGCAGAAATTGCGAATATGACCGGTACTTTCATCGCCCTATTTCCCTCTTTTGAGATTATTTGTTCGGTCTGTCCTGTTCATTCTCTGGCATTTTATTGGCTTTATCCATCCAAGAACCCTATAAATCATATACCCAAGCACCTCTTTAAACCCACTTCAATTAAACAAAGTTCCTTTATCATGATCGCCCTTCTCTTTCCATACACCCGAATGAATAATAACCTACGCGTTTTCTTTTTTATTCTCTCTCTCTTTCTGTTTACTTTTGCATATTTTTTTTAAATAAAAAAGTTGATTTCAACTCATTTGTTAAATAATAGATTATGTTATACAGTTTTCATTCTATACTCTATATTCTTTTACGTTATAGGTTCGGTCCCAGTAGTAATACACTCTAAAAATTAAAAATGTTCAATTACCATTTACAAGGGCCGAGGAGTGACCGCTTTTTTCAAAAGGGTAGATTAAATGACTTTTAACACACTGGTTGTAACACTGTAAAGGCTGAATCTACCAGGTTAAGAGAGTTAACATTGGCGGATCCAGGGGGGGGGGGGGGCACAGCCGGCCCGTGCCCCCCCTTTTGGAAGAGAAGTATGATTTTTTACCATAGACGATCCGCCATTTTTGCGATTGTGCCCCCCCCCCTTTTAGAGTGAAGACCTTTTTTTTTTTTTTTTTTTTTGCTTGTCAGGGAATTATGGAGGGAAACTGGACCCCATAACCCCCTTACTAAGCGACTTTAGATGGTTTGGCGAATTTTTTTTTTTCGTCCCTACCCCCCCCCCCCCCCCCCCCCCCCACTGAGCGACTTTTCGAGAAGCTGGCGAGACCAAAAAAATACGGGTCTACCTTTTCACAAACTTTCATTTTTGTGCCCCCTCTTTTACTAAATCCTGGATCCGCCCCTGGAGTTAATCTAAAATTTTGAAACATTGGTCACTCGTCGGCCCTTTTAAATGGTGATATTCGTTTTTAGAGTGCAGTAGTAGTAGTAGTAGTAGTACAGCATTCGCAATAGTAGTAGCAGTAGTAGTATAGTATTCGCAGCAGCAGTAGCAGTAGCAGTAGCAGTAGTAGTAGTAGTAGTAGTAGTAGTAGTAGTAACAGTAGTAGTAGTATAAAGTAGTAGTAGTAGTCATGGCGGTGGTGGTGGTAGTAGTAGTAGTAGTAGTAGTGTAGTACTAGTAGTAGTAGTATAGTAGTAGTTGTAGTAGTAGTAGTATAGTAGTAGTAGTAGTAGTAGTAGCAGTAGTATAGTAGTAGTAGTAGTAGTAG
Organism: Heliocidaris erythrogramma; assembly: GCA_025617745.1. Lineage (NCBI taxonomy): Eukaryota > Metazoa > Echinodermata > Echinoidea > Camarodonta > Echinometridae > Heliocidaris > Heliocidaris erythrogramma. The sequence goes on from CM046856.1 coordinate 8,415,067, forward strand.
TAGTAGTAGTAGTATAGCAGTAGTAGAAGTAGTAGTAGTAGTAGTAGTAGTAGTATAAAACTAGTAGTAGTAGTAGTAGTAGTAGTAGTAGTAGTAGTATAGTAGTAGTAGTAGTAGTAGTGGTGGTAGTACTAGTAGTAGTAGTACTAGTAGTAGTAGTAGTAGTAGTAGTAGTATAGCAGTAGTAGAGGTAGTATTATTATTAGCAGTAGTATTAGTAGTAGTAGTATAGCAGTAGTAGAAGTAGTAGTAGTAGTAGTAGTAGTAGTAGTAGTATAAAAGTAGTAGTAGTAGTAGTAGTAGTATAGTAGTAGTATAGTAGTAGTAGTAGTAGTAGTAGTAGTAGTATAGCAGTAGTAGAAGCAGTAGTAGTATAGTATTCGCAGCAGCAGTAGCAGTAGCAGTAGCAGTAGCAGTAGTAGTAGTAGTAGTAGTATAGCAGTAGTAGAAGTAGTAGTAGTAGTATAAAAGTAGTAGTAGTAGTAGTAGTAGTAGTAGTAGTAGTAGTATGGTAGTAGTATTAGTAGTAATAGTAGTAGTAGTATATAGTAGTAGTAGTAGTAGCAGTAGTAGTAGTTGTAGTAGTAGCAGTAGAAGTAGTAGTAGTAGTATATTAGTAGTAGTAGTAGTAGTAGTAGTAGTAGTAGTAGTAGTAGTAGTAGTAATAGTAGTATAGTAGTAGTAGTAGTAGCAGTAGTAGTATAGTAGTAGTAGTAGTAGTATAGTAGTAGTAGTAGTAGTTGTAGTAGTAGTAGTAGTAATAGTAGTAGTTCTACATGTAGTAGTAATCGGAGGAGGAGGATGAAGAAGAAGAAGAGAAGGAAAGAGGAACAAAGTTTTGAAAATGGCAATTCTTTTCCAATATGATTTTCGTTTTTGAAAATACATCAGCCCGCGTCAGACTTGATCGGGGGGGGGGGGGGGGGGTAGTGGCAATCATGGTGGCAATATGGCTTCTAGACGATTTGTAAAATTTTCTATCTCACAGTTCGGAAGGGGGAGGGTTACATCTGCAAATGCTTAATGACGTTTCACAGAAACAGGAACAAGGCATATATATCATGTCAAATTTTACATGATAGCCTGGGGATTTTTTTCCCCTGACATTTATTTTACTTGCCTATTTTCATTTTTTTTTTCTTCAGAAAGCCGATACTATTCATATTGAAGTTAAAAAGTGTAAAAAATGGAAATGGAAAGACAGCCAGGAAATATATAATGACATTAACAAGTAGTTTCCTGATAAGATGATATTCTATTACATACCGGTACATATACAAGTTAAAGGGCAATCCCACTTTTTTGATAAGCCGATATATGTGATAAATTAATCTAAAAAAAGAAACAGGATGGTAAAGGTTTCAAAGAAATCGGAAATATACTTTCAAAAGTTATAGATGTTTGAAAATAAGATCACTAAATCTGTGCAAATCTCATATTCGCAATTTGGTCAATCGATTGTGAGGCATTCCTGGCTCTCTCCCGTTTGTCGTACTACCGTACTAATTTCCGTTTTTCTCCCAAGCGCCTTTTTTTTCGGCGCGGTACTAAAAATGCATGAAATATTTCCGAAAAGAAGATCATACCGAGTAATAATATTTGGAAGAATTAACATTTTAGTCATTTTGTGTGTTAGAAAATATGGGAGACTTGACCGCCGCTACATCACAGTGACATTGTCTGTCTTTATATTAGAAATGATATTGCATTTAACGTCCGAGAAGATCTTACACAAAATGATATTGAATCGTTATGGATTGACATTCTATTACCCCATACAAAACCCATTACTCTACATGTTGTGTACAGACCCCCTACAGACCATTATTTTATTGAATATCTCACTGACACCTTGGATAAATTAACAAAAGATGATGAGGTTATAATTTTAGGGGACGTGAATATCTGCCTTTTGCAGCAGTCTTCATTATCAAAAAAACACAAGAGTATTTTGAATTTAAATGGTTTGAGTCAACTTATAACTAAACCCACTCGAACAACATCGGCCACTTCATCATTAATAGACCATGTAATCAGCAGTAAAGAAGAAAATATTAGTCAAAGTGGTGTTATTGAAATTGGCCTAACTGATCATTTTTTAACCTACTGCTCTAGGAAGCTTATAAGACCTGTATTCAGAGAGCATAGAAATATAAATATTCGGTGTATGAGAAACTATTGTATAGATGATTTTAATAATGTTTTATCTCAAGTCAATTGGTCTGACATATTAGAATGTAAAGAAGTAAATACTGCGTGGTCAATTTTCAAAAATATTTTCATGTCTATAGTTGATAAATGTGCTCCATTAAAACAAGTAAGAATTAAGCAAAGAACCGATAAGTGGATGAATGCTGAAATTATTTCGTTAATAAGACAAAGAAATATAGCTTTTAAAAGAATGAAAAAGGATTATGGTAATTAAGAATTAGAAAAGAAATATAAACTTTTACGTAATTTGGTGCAAAGAAAAGTGAGACAGGCTAAAGATCAAATTGATGAGCATAAAAATGATTCTAAAAAGCACCCCTTTATAAAAAGAAAGATAAAACTAATGTTAGCAATTATAGACCGATTAGCGTTTTAAGTATAGTCTCCAAGGTCCTGGAGAAATGTGTGTATGCCCAATCAGAGAACTACTTTTAAGAAAACAAAATAATATACGAATTTCAATCTGGTTTTAGAAATGGTTATTCCACTGAAACTTGTCTTATTCACCTGTTAGATTTTGTCAGGAACGAAATTTCCCATGGACGTTTTGTCGGGATGGTTCTTCTTGACTTGCAAAAAGCCTTCGATACCGTTAACCATAATATACTGTTAAGTAAATTAGAAGTAATGGGTTTAAATTCTGCATGTGTGCAATGGTTTAGGTCTTACTTGACCAATCGTCATCAAGTTGTCTCGTTGCAAAATGTACTCTCCGATTCTATGCCCATAAGATGCGGAGTTCCCCAGGGGAGCATATTAGGTCCCATTCTTTTCATGTGCTACATTAATGATATGTGTGTTTGTGTCAACGACAGTAAATTACTTTTATATGCGGATGATAGTGTGTTACTATATTCTGGTACTGATCCTAAGCTGATCGGGGAAAAACTTAGCTTAGAATTATCAAACTGTGTTAAAAATCGAAAGTATTTTGTTTTGTTCACGGGGTAGGTTGAAGTATACTGATGATTTCAATATAAGTTATAACAATCAACTCATTAAGAGACAGGATTCTGTGAAGTATTTAGGACTAAATATAGCTAGTGATCTTTCTTGCTCAAGTTTGGTTGACAGTATTGTCAAAAAAGCTAATGCTCGTCTAAAATTTTTGTATCGTTATCAAAACTGCATGAACTTAAAATCAAGACGCATTTTAAGTTTTTCCTTAATACAATGTTTATTTGATTATGTTAATGCGGCATGGTACTGCAGTCTAGGCAAGGTGGATCAAAACAAGTTAAAAATAATTCAAAATAAGATTGTAAGATTTATCAATCACTTACCACCAAGAACACACATCGGGAAGAGTGAACTTGAAACAGCTGGTCTTCTTCATATAAACTTTAGATCACAACAACTTGTAATTCACCATGTACATAACATTTTTTACTCTAATGCAGATCACTATATTTCAAATAATTTTATTCGCTCTTCAAGTGTTCATGGGCATGACACTAGAAATAGTCAATTTAATTTCGTAGCACCTAAGCGGAAAGGTAAAATTGGAAATTCCTTTTATTTTAACGGTATTCTTTTCTGGAATTCCCACCCAAATCATGTTAAGTCAGTTAAGAATTTTTTACATTTTAAAAGGGTATTGAAGCATCATCTGAAAAATGTGTCTACTCCATAACTGTATTTCTCCTCTCCTTGTAGCTCAGAGGGTTTTTTCCTATATTATATGACTTATGTAACCAACGTTTATTATCGATAGTTTCATTATGATTTTCTGTATATAGTTTTTTTCCGTTGAGTAAGTCTTGTTTTCACATTTATGTAATCTTCGCCTACTTTATAAAAATGTTATGTTTTATTTTGCTACTTTAGTACATTCTTATTACTTGTCGTACTTGTACGATAGTCTTGTAGCCGTACTAATGTGTTTTCTTAGTGTATTTTTGTATCAGTTATTTAGGTAAGGACCCCATTGGAAATAAGCCATTTCGGCTTTCATGGTACCTGTCATGGTACCTCGATGTGTTTGTATTGTAATATACCTGACGAATAAAATCAATCAATCAATCTACCGATTCGTTGAAAGTTGAAATATCCATATGTGTATATAGTGATTACAACTTTCAAATATTCATAATTTTGACTTACTTCACTGATTTCCCCCCTCTATTTCAGCGCAACTTGGTACTAAAGTAGGATTTCAATAGTAATGGACCCTTTCTTTCATAGGTCATGGCAAGTCATTCATAAATATTCCAGTCTTTTTATGTGAGTTTTTTTTTAGCTGGGCATAATGTTAATGGTGGTTATACTACTACTATTATTATATGTCTACACACTTCGTGCCCCTCTCGGCCAATTTTGACAACCTGGTCTTTGCCTTTTTATTCATTCTTTCATTCATTCATTCATTCATTCATTCATTCATTCAGAAAAATTTTACCTCCACCGGACAAAGAATCTTAGATTCGCCAATCAGGGTTTTAAAATGAGAAATTGGATCGATAAAATGGTAGGGAATGAAACGAGTTATGTGGAAAGAGGGATAGAATAATGTTTAAAAAACGTCTTATCCTTGGATATGCAACCCGCAAGATATAAATTCCAAGAATATTGGTCTTTTTTATAGAAAACGGGTATTGGTATATCTTCTTAAAGGGGAAGTCCACCCTGATATCAACTTGGTTTCAAAAGAAGCAGAACACCCCCACCCCCCAAAAAAAATAACCACAACAAAACAAAAACAAAACAAAACAAAACAAAAAAGAACAACAACAAACATACCAAAAAAAAAACAACACCCCCCCCCAAAAAAAAAAAAAAAAAAAAAAAAAAAGAAAAAAAGAAAAAGATCAATGAAGATTTGAGCAAAATCCGATAGTTATGCATTTTAGTAGTTGTAAATTAATTGGCAACTCCTAGCTTGCGAAGTTCCTCTCCCATTTGCCCTGTACATGTACTTAAATTTTTTTAACAAAAAATCATTTTTATCTAAAGAAAATATCGAATCATACATGCACTCTAGATAAAACCATAAGAAATATGTTTTTACACAAAATCTGTATGGAATGAATGTATTCACTAAGAAAATGAAAATTCATGAAATTTGATGTAAAAGCAAAAGGGAGAGGAGCTGACAAGATACATAACAGAGTTGACAATTTGTGTTTGATTGACTACAACTTTTAAAAACCATAGCTTTCTTTATTTCTTATCGGATTTTGCTCAAACTTTCACTAAGCTGTCTCTCTATTTTTTCTGCTTTTATTCAAATTAACTAACTACTGGGGGCGGTGCCAATATCATAAGTTTACGAGGGTATATAGTTTTGGACAAAAGCCAAATTTATTCTTTAGTAGATGTGGAGAATATACTACGAACACAAACGAATGATATTTCTTTAATTTGTAGCGTAGGGCCCAATTTCTTAAGCGTGTCGGATTACTGAAACACAGCGCGACATTAAAGCAATTATTTGCGAAATTAAATTCAATGCTCTGAACGACTGAACAGTGCATGACACTCTATTGCACCCTATCGCAGGATATTGGTAGTGAATGTCCGATGCCAGTCTATGAGCAAACCGTATTAAGAATTGCAGTTATTTGCTTTCCAGAGGGTTTCATTAGGGAGATATGAGGGGAATTATGTTCATACTAAGGAACAGGAAAGGAAGTGAAAAGAAGTCTGTATCAACATCCTTTGTTTCAGGTGCCCTGCAGGGAGGGCAGACACCCTTGACAAAATGATACTTTGTCCTCAAGTTTCGCAGCTACAAAAATGACATGTCATGACATGATGATAATTACTTTTAATCAATGGTCATTTTATCAAAGACGTCCGCATGCTGAGGGCGACCAGGCACAGAGAATGAAATGTTTCCATTAATTTGGCAAGTTTCGAAGGGGTGGGGTTCTACGGTACTCGGATCTGCCATCGGTCTTTACTACTTTAGCAGAGCAGGAATATTTAAATATACATGTATACCGCCCCTTGTATACGCGTTTTTTGATACGCCAATCTACAGAGAAATAGTAATATGCTTTCTCATATCCGGATAACTAAACCCGAACGACCACTTAAGTCTACATTATGAAAGTTACGTCAGTGGCGTAGCCAAGGGGGCCAAGGGCACATGTATCAAACAATTTTTTTTGTGCCCCATTAAAAAAATTGATGAAGTGTAATACACATGAAATATGGTAATAAGTTAGCAAACCTGTATAAGCTGTATAATTTTTAGTATAATAATAGCATAAAAATAAATCCCGACGACACCTTTGCCGCTGCCACACCCCCCCCCCCCCCCGCAGTCTAGTTCTGAACGTTTATAATTATTTTGTCCGTAAAACCCCGTGTGCGTGCACCCAGCCTAGAACAAGGGAGGTGGACGCAATCCACGTTTGCTTGGGAGAGTGAATCAGTGGACGTCTCTCGATCTTCCATCTCCGTGGTTCTACGCTGGGTGCACTTTTACGGACAAGCAATGCAGAACTAGACTACCCTGCGAGCACAAAGGACCTCACAAAGGAGTAGGCAGGGGGCATGGGCGCAAATCCAGGGGGACAGGGGGACATATCCCCCACCTTTTAGAAGGTAGGCCAATGTCCCCCCCCCCCACCTTTTTGAAGAACCCCCCCCCTTTTTTTTTGCTTGTCTGAGAATTTTGGAGGAAGACTAGACCCTCAAAATGTGATAACCTTTTTTTTTTTTTGGAGGGGGGGGGGGGGGGGTTGTCAGAAAATTTCAGACATTTCGGACAATTAAATCATGTGTTGTCCCACCCCCCCCCCCCCGAATTTCCAAATGGATTTGCGTCACTGGCAGGGGTAAATGTCCACGGGGCATATCTTCTTTCAAGCCCAATCCATTCTGTTTCTAAATTCTAGTCACATATACTAAATATTCCCCTCTAAAATGACTGGAAACAAGAATAGGGATAGTGAATAAAGTGGCCTTGAAAGAAAGCGGAAACTTTAAATCACGGTAGACCGGTTGCATTTGACATCAATTTTCAGAGATCGGCACCTCAACCGTGAACTTGAGAGAAAGATAGTTACCTTGTGTCTAAGTAGGAAACATCAAGGTCAAGTCTAGTCATTCTCTGCACTCGGCATACGATATAAAGAGGAGTTTAAAAAGTTTGTAGATAAAAATGAGAGAAGAAAGATATCTCATTTCCATGTGTCTTGGGATCTCCTGTCAAATCAAGGAGTTATCTCCTTGGTCAATAGCGTCCTGCGACAAAAACTGCTTCCCGATAGAATTCGCGCCCTCTTGGTTTTTTTTTCTTTATTTGATGTACCCTTAGTTTATCCCCTTCATGTCATAAACAGATGCTCAAAGATAATTAGGCCTACATCTTTTTTATGTGCACTGTTCCATCATAGTTTTTCCCGCAAATAAACCTAGCAGAATATACCTTTCTTTAGACGACGTTTGATCAAAGAGGTAATAGGCTTGCCTCGTACCTCCTTGGTTTGATGCCTTGCTAAAACTGCATTTTAGTCGATCTACCACATTTGACTTCAAATATTCTTTATTTTTAAAAGGGGACAGAAAAATGCTTTTATTTTACAGAAAGTGGCCCTAATTTATACCCTGCCATAGTACTGTTAATCATGATGGAAAAAGTATAAACGGCACAAGAGAAAGGTATAAAAGGGACAAGTTTTTCAGCTCAGGCATGTCAGGAGGGGCATTTTATTCATCGAGGGAAGGACCAATAGTCACCAGATTATGCTTAAAACTAAACGACAACAACAAAAGGAACAAAATCTGGTTATATCCTGACAAATTTTCTGTTCGGTCGCCATGCGACTTCGCACATAGAGGTACTACGCATCTGAGCATAGCAAACAATACCCCGAAACCTTCTGACAAAGTGATCAGATCTCCTATAAATAAAGCCCAATATTTTAAGTTACGTAACAAAATAGAATGCAAAACAAAAATCGACTTCTTATATAAACACTCCAAATAATTTTTTCCCCCAAAGACAAACACTTTAAATGGATACATAAAGTCGATAAAGACAATAACTTTTTTTATGATTTATTTCACCAGGTGAAGATATTAACATCTTTTTGTGATGGCCTATTAGTTGTTTTTCTACAAGGGTTTTGTAAGTGCCTTTTTTGAGAGTCCATTTTTGATTTGGCTCGCTTTGGAAAACGTTCCGCTACCCTGGTACATTGTGGCAAGAGACTACATAAACATTTTATTTCATGAACGAATATTTAATATTCGTTCATGAAATACAATAGACGAAGGAAAATGGCTGCATAAAGAATATCCTAATGGTAGCATAGGTGTAAATTACAGAACAAAGATTGCAGAATAGGTGCTCTGCAGGAAACCATGTAAAGTGGGATTTCTTGTTACGATCTGAGGGGGCATGTGGAGATGTGGAGGCGGATTTTATCTCCGATGTGGGAGGAGAGTTGTTTCACAGTTCTGTGAATTAGGCAACCAACGAATTAGTTGAATGATGAATCTGTATACTGATTTTGTTTTTCTGTCTAAATTTGACATTTTCATTTTCAATCAGAAGATTATCATAGGATCATTGCAAAGAGTCTTTAAGCCCCAGTCTGTCGTTGTGATTTTAACTGATGTAGGTTAGCTAGTGAACCATCAGTCATTCCCTCTTTATGTATCGAGAAAAGTATAAATGTTATTGAACAACATGAGCAAATGGGAGATATGTGTAATCCTTTAGTCGAGCCAAGTAACTATACATCTGTAAAACAGACGATATGCTTCCAGACACATAGGCCTATACCTGTTTCAAGTGCTTTCCAGTGTTTGAGATTTTACTTATCATTATTGAATGGTTCAAAGTTAACACAATTTTTACTGTGTCACACTTCTAATTCATGTTACACTTTGAAAAAAGGGAAGAAACAGCAATCTAGATTTAGAATCATTTCTAAAATTTCGAACATTCAAAGTCCTGTACTATTTACTTCCTCCTATATCTGGGGAGCAAAATAAACGAAATACAGGGGAAAATATGTTCAAGGTATCCAGCAAGGAAATTGAAAGTTTGGACGTATGTGTGTTGTGTTTTGTTGTTGAAAGTTAAACATTTGACATTGCTATTCATGCACATGTGTTAGGGGGGCAAAATTAAACAAGATTCTTATCAAAATTATACATAGGGAATGAAGCAACAAGTGCGAATGTTGAATCCTTTAAAAACACTATTTTCTATGCACTTTCCCTAGATTGGGGCGCATTTTAACTATACGCCTCCAATTCTCCCTTTTCTTTCTCTCTTTTTCGTTTTTTGTGCCCTTTAAATGCCCCCCCCCCCCGGGAACGGTGCCCCCTCTACCTCCCCCCCCCCGTAGATACGCCACTGGGTTATAGTGTCAGGTCCTAGTTTGAAGTTTAAAATTAGACTAGTGTCATTAACCAACGTGACCAAGCAGTAATTTATTTTTTATCTTTCAAAGATAAGTTGATTAAAGTAAAAGTATCCTGCAGTGTATTTGTTATGGTGCATGTACTTATTAACTCATTTTTATAGACGCGGGCTTACGTCTGATGGAAACTTGTGGCGTTCTGTCATTTCATTATATAGGGAGAACCACTGATTCATTTTCATGATAACCGTCTTGGTCAGACCACGCAGGGAATTGTAAGCTCAGGCGGAGTTCAAAATAGTTTACGTTTGACTCAATGGCGTATATTGGATCCCGCGGTATCAAGGAGGTAATTGCATCAAGGGAAGGGAGGGGGGGGGGGGGGGGCACTGGTATTAATATGTTTAATGAAAATGCAAATTATCAAGGTTAACGAAATAGAGAGGTGTGGAAGGGGGTCCTTTTGTCTTCTTTTCACGTTTCTTCCCATTCATCCCTTTCTCCCTCTGTCGTTTACTTCACCTTTATTCTTTTAGCCATACGACGCGTGGGGGGGGGGGGGGGGGGGGTGTAAATGACCCTCCCCCGTAGGTCAAACTCAGGGGTTAAATTGTACTTTCCTTCCGCATATACCACACCCATTTTCATCCTTGTCGAACATTGCTGACACTTTATTTCACATTGATCTTTCCATATATTAATTATGGAATTATAGCTTGGTGATGTGCAATAAAAACACAATTAAACCGGATATTACTTTTGCAGAAAAAGGCTCTAAGAATAATATTTCAAACGCAATTTAGATCACATACCGATATATTATTCTTTGAAAACAATATTCTGAAAGTAAATGACATATATCTTTTCCAACTCGGCCAATTCATGTACAAATTAAGTAAAGACAATCTCCCCGCAATTTTTTTCTAATATGTTCCGCAAGAATACTTCTATACATTACTACCCAACTAGACAACGAAACTACCATCATCTACCATTAACAAGAACTTTATTTGCAAAGAACTCATTTGTTTACTCTGGATCTGCATACTGGAATTCTCTGCCTCATGATTTTAAAGAATCCCCTAGTATTAATGCTTTTAAACGTATATGCTTAAAAAAATGTTAATCTGTCAATACTCACAGCAACAGGTCAAGTCAATACATAATTAACTATAACATATCCATACCTATATTATACGTTCGTATAACATTTTATTTTAACTGAAATCATATAAGCATGCCTGGTTTCATACACGTACCCCTGCAGTCTGTCTTTTCATAATTACCTGCACCTTCCCTTTCTGCCCCCCTGTTATTATATTTGTTATCAGTTATACTTTTATAACTTCTTATATTTTGTATATATTATGTGTTCATTATACATTTTTCATTTTTTCCCCCTGGATTAAAACGTATTGAAACTAAGTTCAGGGGCTTGCCTCTTGTACAAGCTTTCCTTCTTTCTGGCAAGTCCCTCCGTTTTACACTTATTATAAGCTAAAGTGTTGTTATGTTGCATCCTTTTTCAAGAATTATGATATTTTCATGTATTCTATATGACACATGTTCTAACAACTTTGCTGTATTATATTTATTATGTCATATTTCTTTATGTTTTGTTTATGTGAAACGGAAAAAGAATAAATACAAATACACCCTGGGCCGGGCACAAACGTCGTAAGATAATCACATAATGGAATATGTTTCCCGGAAATTTTCTAAAAATATTCTATGATCAAATCGAATCTAATGGAATCAAATAATACATTTAATCCTGAAATTATGTAAGACATTTATATTGTCAAGAAAAGGGGTACTGAAAATGAAAAACTCCATGATGTTTAAACGAGGCGAAACACAGTTACCAAGGTTTCATTTTTCATGGAATATCTTATTCATATTTCATATTTCATATTTTATTTCTTTCATTTCCAACAAAGTTCAAATACAGAATACAATTAACATAATAAAAAAAAAATACAATGCAAAATTTATACAAAACATTACATTTGAAACTAAGATACATGTAGATCAATACAGTAATTAAAATAATTAATACCTTTGAAAAGAAAAGTGGAATAATTACGTATGAAACTTTATTTATATTCTGTGGAAACGGGAGAGGTCCACTAAAAAGGGGAGATTGTAAATTGCGGACCCCTCAGATAATGATAACTGAGAAAACTAAAGTACATAAATAAACAATATAAAAGGGTTAGTTGCCAACAGAGACAAGTATTGATTAATAATGCAGAATTGCAGAAACTTTAGATATCGCTCCGATGCAGGCTCGGCGCACGTTAACCGGAGGCCCTCGTACATGTATAGGAGAGTCACACCCTATGCACGCTACACTTCTCGCCAAGAGTAGGGTGTCAACCCGGTGTTTAGTGTGCCTGTAATACACAACTGGACCATAGAAAAGACTGCAATGATCTTCAGAATTGAAGGAGGCAGTTGTACCCAAGGAAGACGAAGAATATTGTTGTAACTATTTTTTTTTATTAGATAAGATCTCTTTATCGTGTAGAGAAGACATTTGAAGCTGTATGTAAAGAAACATTTCCAAAAAAAAAGTATCAGCTGAAATTATACTTTTTAACAGGGCTTTTTAAAACTCGTAAATTTCCTCTTTTGATTTTTTTTGCCAATCCAAACTTGTCGAAATATGACAAGAAAAACAGGTTTAAAAAGAACCCTGAAAATCCCAAATCACAAAACAATTTCCAAATTATAGAAAATACCTTTTTACTGCATGGAATCGCCGTTATCTGAATTTAAAAAAATCGAAAAATCCTCAAAACGTAGGTATATAAAAATTCAACAATACTGAAAGAGTACACCATACAGGCGTGGAAATGTAATAAAGAAAAGTGGGATTGCGTTGGTATGGGATGAAATCTGTGACGAGGAAAGAGGTCCAGTAACCCCTTCATAATAATTTTTTGTAACAAGTTTCCATAGAGTCAAATAAAAGTAAAAATTGCTGGCCCTTTTCCAAGTTTACTCCACCAGCAAGAGATACAATTTGAATCGGATCTCCATTAAAATGCCCATAAAATATTTTATTGGACCATAAATCATAGATATCCTTTTGTACGTGAATTTTCTGACCATTATATAAGATTATTCAATAGGCACAATGCAGATAATGCATGACTCTGAGGTAGGTGCATTGGGGCGTCGAATAACTTTTCAAATGCAAATCTATATCGCAAAGAATACGGAAGAAGAAAAACTGTGTTCTGCAATAATTTGATCTGGCACTTATTTTCAGAGGCAGAGGGGGGAGGGGGAGAGGGACGTGCGGCACATGCAGGGAGCATGTGTCCCCGATAGAACCGCAATTTTCGGCGCGCTGTACTCTTCCCCCGAACGGGTTTGATATTTTAAAGTGCTTCTTGGGCTGGCGAGACAGAGAAAAAAATGAACATACTACTGTTCCAAATAAAATCGGGCATGGATCCACCACTGAATTTAACTTTATTCCTTACAAATCCTTACAAGATCATGACTTTCCATTTTTATCAATCTAAAAACACGCATCGAGCTAAGATTATCATTATTAGAATAACAGTCTGTTTAAGTGATAAGATTATAAGATTTTCATCATTAGTTGGCTACGTAATATGTCATTTGAATAAAACATGCATAATAAACAGTGGAGAAAAAGAAAATAAACAGATATCTTTTGAATTTCACATTTATTAGATAGCATACTCCACCTGTCCCTATTGATATCTTGTGCTTCTCTCATTGCTGGGAATGAGAAACTACACTCAACCTTGCCGCCCCCCCCCCCCCAATAAAATGAAAAGAAATGAAAAAATAAGAGAAAAATGGGCCAAAAAAATAGTGATCTGGATATATGGAGAGAGAGACAGAGAGAGAGAGAGAGAGAGAGAAGCGGGTGATCCATTAATGTACAGTATGTCTTTCTGAGATAACTCAGGTCCATTGATTAATTAAACTGCACATGCGCATTATGGTGAACGCGCAAAAGACATGCGCGCATAATCGATGGCGCATAATAGAGGGTAACAGGTGTATTTCCACCAGGCATTTATTTATACAAAGACATTGATAATGTAAGATAATTATAAAAAAACTTCGCAAATAAGAGAGAGAGAGAGAGAGAGAGAGAGAGAGAGAGAGAGAGAGGGAGAGAGAGAGGGGGAGAGAGGGATAATGTAAGAGAATTATAAAAAACTTCGCAAATGAGAGAGAGAGAGAGAGAGAGAGAGAGAGAGAAAAGAGGAGTTATGATAGGAATATGATGAAATCTCAGAGTTTTAATCATGTGTTTCGTTAAATTGATTTATGGTTTATGTCGGCGAATTCTTTTTGCATTTAAAAACAAATCAGCATTTTAAAAGTGTTTGTGGTTTGTGCTATTCACCATGATTCGTATATACCAGACAGTATCGAATGTATATTTTAAAATATGGATTTTCCTTTATGATGAAACAAGAATATGCATAAACAAGAAATTGATGGGAAGAAAACAGTTAAAAGAAGCCATACATTTTGCATGAGAGGTATCTGAAGCCATTCGTCATTCGTGTTGTTAACAACTATTACATTGTCAAACTCATAGGTTTTCAACAGTTACATGTTTATTATCGGCCTAATTAAAATATGGAACAATATGAATATAAGGTTCACACACTTGTCAATCAATGACATACTTATTCAACAGTAAGCAATACAAATTGCGAAAGAGATTACACACAGCCACATGCATCCAGTTGAATGCTCTGCATGCATTCTATCGCCTCGGTCGGACCAATCACTCACTCTCCGAAACGAAAGATGTTCCGCTTCTCTTTAAATTTCACACATTTATATTAAAATTATCAAATAATGGTACATATTAATTACAAATATAAGTCAGTATTCGTATTGAATAATCTAAAGCTGTTAAAAGTAGAGTTATGAATGGTTATTTTCATGTTATTTTAGTTTGACGCACGAACACCACTCGTGGCCATAGTGTGTGATTCGGATGTTTTGCTCTGTGCTCGAGCATGTTCAAAACTGAACTGACCTAGAACATAATACCTATACTGAGCTCATTGGAAAAACTTTGAAATTGTGATTTTTCGGGAATTTCGGGAGGACCAAGTTTCTGCTCCAGGACAAGTATATTAGCAGAGGTTGCAGCTTTTATGTGAGTACTTTGATGGGATCGTGAATGTGTTTGAACTCAACATCGACAAGTCCCGTGATATCGCAAACTCTTCGTTTTTGGATTGTATTGTATGCTACTACTACTACTTGTAGTGGTATATGCCTACGGATTTCACGTTGTGAAACACTCTCCTATTCACGTTGCAAACGTAAACACTTCGAATGGGATGTGTTATGTGTGTTGTGGTGCGGGATATATACTGTCAGTATAGCGTAACGCCTCTGTCGAATCTTTCAACATTAATATAAGTGTGCCCATAGTCAGATAGTGGATTTTAAGATTAACCCTAACTAGAACAAAGTAGAAGCTGTCTTGTTATTCAACAATTTTGGTGAGTATTTTCAATATAAACAAAAGCAAACATGTTTGTTTACATTATGATTATGAGGGTAATATGTATTGTGATTTATCTAATCTATGTAACATGTTCATGTACATCATGATGTAGCCGGTTGCAGGTGTATAGTTTGTAGACATTTTTTTGTATACAGTATAGATCTATATTTAGTCTGCACTTGTAAATAATTTATATTAATGTTTTTATATCTTTCTCCTGTCTTCAACATTTTTTAGTTTGTGAACATGTAAGCACTTTCATTCAGTTTCATCAGTGAAATTGTTTTATTCTTGAAATAAATCTTATCTGTGTATTTTTTGTTCATGTTCTTTATCACCCTTTGAAATAGGTTTGTACATGTAAATCAACATTTTCACCTTTGTTAGCGCACCTTAACTTGTATTTTTTTGTAAGAATCGAAATCTGGGTCTGAGAATCACTCATACTTCCAAAACAGTATCAGTAAAATTTGGTCTATCAATAGGTTTTATGATACTGTTTATGATACTATTTAATGATAACAATTATAATGTACAGTAATGCATCATCTCTGCTTAACAATGTGTAGACCAAGTTCAAGTATGATGGTGTACAATTGCATGAATAATATTGTATTCAATGTAAGAAGCTTAATTGTAACAAAATCACATTCTTTCCTTTGAGTTTATTATCAATTTGCCTTTTATATTATTTTTCATATTTAATCAATTTTAATTGTTTAATAAATGCAAAATAATCAGGTGTTCAACAGAATATTTTCCTTTTTTCTGCTATTTTTAAAAAATATTTGAAATAATACAAAATAATGGCTAAGCATTTTCTTATTTCTCTTTCTTTTTCTTGCTATACTTACAACATTGGATTAATTTTGTATTGTACTCCAAACATTGTTTATATAGTAATCTACATGTAATCTGGAGAGGAATTTGATAGTTGAATGCCTGTTGTTCATTACTCACAAAATTGAATTGAGTAATGACTAGTGAAGAGGAAGTAAATGTTCAGAGGGATAAAATAAGATAATTCTACATGTTCTTATTATACACATAGCCTGTTGCTCTTGAAGAATGGTTGTTTTGTGATTTTCATCTTTTATACCTGTATATTAATCATATAGTTTGGCTAATAATGCATTTATTAAAACAGTTAACTTGTAAGGGGTGTCTGTTAGCTTCACTCATCCTGTGCTATATGAATTTGTATACTTCCGACTGAGTTTTTTTTTTTTGTGATAAATGCCCAAAATTGAAATTGGTGCAGTTCATACATGTAGCTTGCTTACATGTCTACTCAAGGTAGTATGTTATCTAGCAGTGATTATGATGCAAAGTCATGAATTGTTCTGTTAGAATATTTGGAATGGAAAGGAGTTAGGAGGCTTACCAAAATGTGGCGCGTAATGCGGGAATCACGCATATGACAAAATGATTCAAATCAGAATTTTATTTAATAGAGGCAGAACCAAAATATTAGGATGTAGAATTAGTATTTACCTCTTTGAACACTTTTAATCAGAATAATATGAAAATCTTTATTCAGATATGTCTAATTCTAATTTTAGAAGGACAGACAAAACTAGCAATTTTCCTTTTTGCGTCTTTCACATGCTTTTATGCACCATTGCGTTTCACTAAGCTACCTTAGTATAATGAATGAAAATGTGAATGAAATTAATCCTCTGATAATTACAGAAATATTGGCTGTCATTGATTTAAAAAAGGCAGATAAGAGCAGACTCGGCAGAGAGTAATTTGGCTCTTGAAAGGTGCAAAAGAGCTTTGGTAACAAACATGAAATACTTGATATCACACTGAGTAAATCTCATTTGTACATAGCCAAAGTGAAAGTGAGCATCCTTGGAAAAAAAAAGAGTCCTTTTAGTTTTAACACCGGTTTGGCTTTGATTAAGCATACCTGATAGTGATAGCGCTGTGGAAATTATATCCCCCCATCCCAGTATAATATATTCCTAGGAGTTGTCATTCATTGTTAAACTCGGCCAAGGTTGGTTGCTTCACAATGTGGAATCATTTCCTGTCACATAATTATGATAGGTTGAATCATCCTCAAAAACTGTATTTTCAGGTCATGTACATAGATGCTACAACCAGCAGCCCCCAAAGAGTACTTCAGATGTTTTGGAAACAAGATTATCATGAATCATGAAAAATAATAAAGTGTTCTCTTTGGATGAATGAAGGTTGTGTGCAAACATAAAGGTAATTGTATACACTATCAATTAAAGAAGAATCTGATTTAAATCTTGAGTTTGAAGAAAGGGCAAAAGAAGGACATTCATCCTGATTGTACCAAACATTTAGATTTAATTGTAAAGAGAGCATTTTCAGTATTTGCATAATGTAATCTTGACATTGGATGTATTAACGTGAAATAGACTTTAGTAATAACATTTTTACTCATTGGGAGAAAAACCCTTTCATGACAAGAATTATTTCTAAGGGCTAAATTGATCACATTTGTTTCTTCAAATTGGCAACAAAAATATTTTTTTTAATGCTACATAGTTCTAATAAAATGTAGTGCCTTTGAAAACACCATCCATGGCTAAAAATTTTGTTGAAAAGTTGAAAAAAATTCCAATTTGGACACAAAACAATGATTTTGAACCTCTCAATGTGTTGCCAGTTTAAGGATTTTAAAGCTTATTCTCCTTTTAAAAATGTCTGGCTTCAAACGCAATATGGTCATGCAACATAAATGGACCCAGTGTGTGCAGACATTTTTGTTTTTTCTACTCGTGCATCTGGTACATTTTTAGGGCTCTGAATCAAAAGTTAGTAAGCAAAACCACAAAGTGTGGGCAATTGTCTCGAAAGGGTTAAAGAATACCAGTCAGATAAATCAATAGGTATGTATACAATGTACTCTTTGGAGACTCCCCCCCTGTAAGTAGGCATGATCTGAAAATAAGTTTCTTGTTCTAAAAATACCTTGGCTTAGTAAGCAATTTATTTTAGGATGTGTGTTCCATGGTGTAAAAATACCATACATTTGGGGAACTCTGTTTGGATTTTTAGGTAGAAAAGAGGGAATATATATATACCTTCACAGCAAATTCCTATGTTTCTTGTAATTTTTTTGGATTTATTTTATTTACTTAATAATTTTTTTAAACCAGAGGTCTATAAGAGCTTGCCAGGTCTAAATCCTCTGCTCCTTTGTATTTTTTCTACAATAATCAAAAACAGATATTAAGAAACAAAAACTTGTCATAATTGATCATGAATATCTCATATCACCCTTATTTTGTAAGCTACAAATAACTTACCTGTCCAAAATTGTAAGGAAAAATCCTGCGCAGGCCAATTTTCATACCTTTAACTTAAGTGAGCACTGCTCATCGATGCATGGAATTTTTAAAATTTTTTCATATCATATGAAAGGTGGGTCCTTTAGCTTTGCATACATATCAACATTTTCCCATAAAAATATATATGCTTAATTTGGCAACCATTTCAAAAGTGTAACGTTTTTTTTGAGCCACACGGTATAGATGTTTGATGTAGAGAGTGTTGTCATTATGTCATTCTTGTGAGTTGTAATTAAAAGAAAACACCACTGACAAATTTTAGCACTTTTACAATTTTTAATGTTATAAAACTAGTCAGATTGACCCAAAAACTCATCGCTCAGGTCGATAAAATCATAGATCTCGATTTTAAAAAATAAATATTACAATATCTACTAGTACGAGCCGCAGAAATCCGTTACGTCACTGCAGCACTACTGCAAAAACCACGGCAAATCACGGTAATGCCGATTTGGAGCAATACACAGATCGCTTTCACAGCGCCTATAAAAATGCTATTTGTGAGACAATTATGGTTGACAAAAAGAAAATGTCATTAATTTTTCAGTTTTTTGTATTTTTGAATATTATCTGCTGAAAAAATAAAGTGCTTTAGCAAAATTTCTTCACAATTTATCGAATTAATAAAATTAAAATTGGCACTACTGTTTGTCATCGTTCGTACGTGCTTCCCATTAACGTGTGTACTTTATTAAGGCACGCGCGGAAAGCTAATGCAGCAAGCTGCATTGTTTACGTTCTTACGTTCGCGATATAGATAGCAAGTGCGACATTAACATAAATTCCTGGTTAATCTTCAAGTAAAATCTGATCACATTCTTCAATAAGCTTGTAATCTAAGCTAAGGAGATGAATGAGGGATTTTCTGGGCGAAGAAAGAGTGCTTGCTTGTAAAGATCTTGTGGGAGAATATGGTTGGTACAGCGTCGGGCTTTAGCAGCTTCAGTGGGTTTGTATCCCAGGCACACGGCTTGTAGGTTGGTCTCGAACGCCAAAACGTCAAAATGGTCTTCACAGACCACTCGAAAACGGGAATAAATGTACGTTTTGACGTTGAATTTGGTTGTTCCAATGTTCCTTATCCATACAGCACACCTTTCTCTATCCTTCTTCGGATCAGGGATGGCAAAAAAGGATTTTACCAGACAATTTCACGACGATTCGAACAGTAAATTGCTTGTCACAACGGCATTTTTGCAACTCCACGAATATGTATGCATGCTATATGCGCTATCGTCTGCTTTTACGGACGCGTAACGCACACGCATTGTGGTGGAAACTCAGAGTGCTGCAATGACGTGACAGCTTTGGCCGACACGAGCCAATTTGCGTATCGACAGTGGCAAAAACATACTTTTTATATCAAAATATACGCACTTGTAGGCTGTTCAAATATTACAATTTCGATACTGATTAGTTCCTAGGGACATGCAGAACAACATATTTTTTTCAAAATTTGCCAGTGGTGTCTTCTTTTAAACAAAAATGTAGTTTTGATATAAAAATAGATAAACTTTTTGTATATTGAAATAGAGTGTATTAGTCAAATATGTATATTATGACACACTCTGCTTCGGTTGGTAAAGCAATTTTTTTGCAGTTTGGAAATAAAATCAAAGAAATAATGAAAAATATATAATCATATTTTGAGGGGGTTGGGTTAAGAATGCTGACTACATGTACCAAGTGCATCCACTTGCTTGTAAGGTCCTTGAACTTTGAAAGGAGATATTCATTCAACTTCAGGACCACCACATGCTCTCATTATTCAGCTGGTGGACATTTCCCCCTATTGTCTAACCATTGAACCAGATAGGATGTATGGACTTTCTAAAAATGTATTCAATATGGATGATTGACCTTCCTTTCCTTGTCTTTCTTTACCTTTCTTTCTGTTTTTCCCTCTCTCGCTCTCTTTTCTTTCTTTCTTACTTTCTCTCAATCTCACTAGCTTTAATATTTCAGCAAAGTGAAAGTATTTTTTATCAAGACCGCTTTGTACTGTTCCAGAATGAATTATAGCATTTAGTCTACATAATGCCTACCACTGTAGATTGAGCAAAAGGGATGAAGGAGTCCATACAAGACAAGTATTTCTTGAGGAAGGGAAAAGTCTAGATGTTTTGTCACTTTTGCGATAATACTAGTATGTAAAAGGTATACAAACTATATTGCTATCCTGTGTTCTCATTGGAGCTACTGAATTGTTAATGGTCAAGAACTATTGAGTGGGCTGAGTGGGTGAGATTTACAACACTGAACTGCTGGACTACAAAAGCAAGTATACACATGGAGTGCTTTGCTTATTGCATCAGTGCTCAAGGCTGTCAGTGCACACTGCAATGGTCAGAGGGTTGGACCATCACATACATGTATTTATGGTAGAAAATGTAATTAAAAGTTGCTGATACTGCTGTAGAAACAAGGTTATCCTGATCATGATGTAGAAGAGCTAATTTCCAGTCTCTGCTGTAATTGTGAGTAAAGGGAGTAGTGCCTTTGTTCCCCTTCGCTGAGCCTCTGGGGGCAAAGCTTTGCTAAATCATTGGTGGCTATCCACATTTTGGCAAGGCTATCCACATTGCAAAATTTCTTGGAATTTGGGAGAGGATTGTCTGACCGCTGCATTGTATGCTGAACAGGAAGAATTTTCTCACTGTTGGTTCCACCATGGTTCCATAGTTGGTCTGTTATTACAGACCTGATTTTAATGCTTTAAACTACATGTAGTTTCTAGTCATTTTTTTTCAGTGACCTTTTTCTTTTCTTTCTGTCTTTCTTTCTTTTGTGTTGCATAGCATTTAAATGAAATGCATTTTTCCTGACTTCATTTGCCTCAAACTCCCAAATGTGCCCCAAATTTCTTCTTTATATGTACAGAGAATGAAAACTGACTGATGTATCACTATTGTACTGTACATGTATGTACATTTATGTGGGTGGCATTTGCTTATTGCTTATCATATAACGTAATGGTTATTTTTTAATGTATTGTACGGCAGCCTAGGGCCCATTCAAAGGACATGAAAAAGCAGGAATGACATGAAGGAACATTTGATATTGTAACAAAAGAGGCATACACACAGGATAAGATGTATTGTATTCAAGAAATAAAGAATGTGTGAGCAGGGTTTAGAGGATATGATTCAGTGACAGTTATAGATCATATTTGAAATGGAGTAAATGTGAGAGATATCACAATAGGCCTATTTACAAACAAGAAATGGTGAGGTTTTAATTAAAATCTGGCTATTTTAGGACTGTTCACACAATTTTATCTCGCTTTCATTGACCTTTAGGGCTACATTTATGTTCACACAAAATGAAGGGAACATGATGTAACCATTGCTATTCATACTCTTCAAAAAAAGAGTGAATTTTCTCTCTATTTTCTCTCCCCAGGAGTCACATCTGTGATCACATTTTTTAGTGAATATCAACTTATTAATTAGAGTGCTCTCTAAAAGGAGTGAACTTTCACATTATTTTCCCTATACTTTCACTCCCCACAGAGGGTCATACCAGTAATCTCTCATTTTTTGAAAGGAAGTACAAATTGCTGCTATACTTTAGTGAGATTTGAATCCCTTACGGCATGTAAATAGTTCACACACACACACACACATATATACACACAAGTTGAGTACATGTATATGATGGATTAAAAAAAAAATCTCATTTTTAATTCCACAAATTTGCTGTATGTGGGAACTGTGAACATTGGCTATTGTGATGATGTGTGTGGGTGTGTGTCTTTTTAAATTTTCTGTCAATCAATTATCCTACTGATGTATAAGATGGACTTATTGCATTATATGTTCAATTTTGTTGCTTGAAACATTCAAATCTGCTTTTGATGTAGCAGTTTTCAAAATGAATGAAACATCAACAGGAGGCTTTATGAAAAAAAATAAATCCAGTGTTCAGGTATTGTTTACAAGGCAATTGTTTGCGAAATAGTGAGTATTCAAGTGGCCAATTATCAACTAGTATGACATTTGTTTAAAGCAAACACTTGTGAGGCATATATCTTGCAGGGAATATTGAAATTCCTCTATCAAGACAATAGGGACAAAAATATGAAGTTTATGTACAATGGTAGTATGGTACAAAAATTGTGTACAGTAAGTCTGTAAGTCACAGACACATACAATGATAGAATATAAGAAACACTGATGGTATCTGTAGGGGCTTCAGGCTGCCGTTTGCTGAAGATGTCTTTATTTCCTTTAAGATTATACCTCAAAGAATATCAATAACAACAATGTTTGAGTATCATGAGCCTTTCAAAGATTTTATGACACGTGGGAGGGCAAAAGGGTGGTGATTGTGAGAATTGAAGAGAGTCTTTAGTGACTGACACCAAACCTCAATGATAGTAGTGTTACGATCTGTGCAATAGGGTGACCGTGAGAGGGTGACGCAAAGTTCATGGCACAGATAGCTGTACCCCCTTGCTGTAGACCTTGGCCTGCTCAAGAATTCATGTGATGATGTATTTGTGATAGGTTGCATGCTACTTATTATGCAGGATCTGAAATATCTGGACAGTAGACTACACCTAACAGGTCCTCGCCATTTGAATAAGCCTAGGCATTGATAAACTCACGGTTGTATATGTTAAAATGTCTGAACAGAGTCTGTGATTGGAGACTACAGTTGGGAGTGAGAAGATAGGGAAGGTAGAGATGACTATTCATAAGAAAGATGTCCTTGTTAGGATGTGAAAAGACACATTGGAAGAGGTTTTTGATATAAAGAATTAAAATTAATTACATGTGTGTTAGTTCATTTTGAACTTAAAAGACTACAATAATCTATATGCATGTTAGTCGCAAAATAAATCAGATTTTGTTTTAAGTTCTAGGGTAAAAATGCATGGGAGATTTAAAGAATATTATTTGGAAACAATGAAGTACATTTATAAAATACACATTGTAAGTTACAATATGTATTATGAATCTAAGTGACAAGTTGAGCCTTTTCTATTAACAAAAGGATGAGTACTTCATTTATCAGCAAAATTAATAAGATGAGGAAAAAGAAGTTAAATTTCTCAAGAAATCAATATGTGAAGGAAAAAAAGAAATTATAGTAAAAAATGCAAATTTGGAGGCAGTAATGTTTCACTCTAATTAGAATTATAATACTGTAAATGCAGAAATATTTGCCGTACATTAATTATTATTAATTATTTCGCGCTATTTTTGGCGCGCGCAAATTCTAGAACACACGAAAATATTAGCACGATTTCTGTTGCTTGTTTTGAATGGACGCAGTATTGCACGCTTCATCTGATTAATACGTGTTTGAATCCAATTCATTTTAGAGTGCGAGTGAGTAATTGTGCAGCGCGAATTCAAGAACCCGCGAATATGCTTTTGGGTCGCTCAGCGCGAAAATTTAATCACGCGAAAATAACAGCGTTTAAAGTAATTGATTTGAGATCTCCAAATTCAAAAGGAAATCATTTAGCCTTTTTTCCTATCTAAGCTAATATATCCTTTTCTATATTTTAGAGTACCACAGAAATGTGTTAGTGTAGCTTTTGCTTTGTACGGTTAAACTTTATAAAGTCATTAAATCTTATGAAATCTTTTGATGTCATTAAAATGGACTACATTGGTAAACATTATTCTTTGAGTTTGGATTATATATTGAGTACGGTGGAAGGAGGGAGTGTCATCATGGCGTGAAAGTCATTGCAGACTTTGATGAATGATGATGATAATGATGCTGTACAATGATTCCACAAATTTATGTAATGGAAAGCTTATGAAATAAGTGGGTAGCTTATGAAATAAGTGGGTGGCTTTTTATGGGTTTGTAAAAAGAAGATCCATGTATCACCTTACACTGCAATAACAGAAAATCTCAAAGCAAATAAGGATTATCATATTCAAACTTTTAGGGCAAATATTCAAATGTGCAAGAAATTTACTTAGAATTTTAGAAGGATAACTGCTTGGAGAGTGTATTTATTAATTTTAAAGTATTTTCTAAGTTAATGGATGATTGCCTTTGGAATTGAATATGAAAATCTTTGTCCAAATGTATTTATGTGAAGAAGAATATAATTTTATTTGTACTTATGTTTTCAAGTGAAATTTTATTTATCAGATGAAAAAGAAGGGGGAAATTAAAGGAAAGAGACAAAAAGAATGAAAATGGGAGGAAGGAAAGGAAGGGCAAAATGTGAAGATGGTATTCGGCATCACCTGGAGTTACAAAACAAACCGCATGCTATTTTGTGAACGTGATTCACCAATTACTCTGAAAACTCTGCTCCTGCTCCTAGCCTCTGTCAAGTTTTGCCGTTGAACTCTGTTTCACCCCATCTACCGTGGGACTAGTATTCCACTTCAGACCCTGTTGGGAGAGATGTCTGTGGAAGTGTTTGATTATCTTGTGACCGAAGGGGAAGTGGCAATGTCTGTTCAAAGCAAGGAGAAGGGGTTCTTCTCCTTCTGAAGGATGGTATAAATGGAATGACCCACTTTTCATTTTTGAGCAGGAAGTGCCTGTTTCAATTCCTAAGACGTACCTGAAACACCTGCCTTACATTGCAAGACAGTAACACGACTACAGATGGACTGTCCATATGGACTCAAATTGTCGTACACGGTCATGAATCACAAATTTCCTAATTCCACTATCTTGGTCATCATTATTTTTCTTCAACTGATAAAATTGATTTACGCCATAATTTTTTTTTTAAATTCGTGAAATAATCATGTGTACAAAATATGCATTAATGTTTTTTGCACAATGTATGCCTTTGTGTAAATGTTACTTTGCATATTTTGTGTGGGAATACTAATGCAAAGTGAAGTAGATTAATTAATTTAATTTTTCATATTCCAAACTTAAATTGCAATCATAATGATAACGTAATTTAAGATAAAATCTCTATGGCCCGAATTCATGAAAGAGGTTTATTCTAAACCATGGTTTAAACCTCCATAAGCGCAGAACACGCATGTCCTCTTGTCCATTCTGCAGACAACATTGCGCTTATATACACTTGTTTATGCTTAATTTAGTCCACGGAGGAGGTTTAAACCTTGGTTTAGACCATGGTTTACATGTAATATAAACCTCTTTTGTTAATTCGGTCCTATGTATTTGGAGGCCTACGTTGATTAAGGTACACGTAAGTCATTTTCAATTATTTTTTGTTTAATTGGAAAGCTTGAGTTGGCTGCAGATACATGTACAGTACCTCTGCAACTGAGCTTGATCAATGAACATTTTTCTAGGAAATGATTTAGATTAATTATTAAGGTAATAATATGAACCTAGGTGTTGGTTCCATTAGCGATGTTCCCACCGGTAAACCGTCATTGCTTAATGATTCCCAGTATTGTCATTGTTTAATAATTCTCAGTATTGCCATTGTATACTATCTTTCAGCATTTCCATGGATTTCATGCAGTACTTGTTTGGTTGACATGACAAACCTAATTTTGTTAAGTGCCTCACTAGATTTATAAAGGTCTGCATTCATGTATACATAATTAAGATTAGTTGTGATGTTGAGTAATTTAGCTACATGTATATTTGAGAATGAGTCTGTATGTGGAGACTAAGGTAAGAGAAAGGGGCAAGATCCCCTGACTTGAACTTAATTCTTGACTGTATAAATTGATATCAAGATACAATTTTTTGGAAAATAATTTGTGAGGAAGTGTTTTATCATTGAAATCATCACTTACATGTAGTTTAATGTCTGCATTGAATTCTTTTATTAGTGTGCAGTGTAAACAACCTCCAACTAGCGGTTGGAGTTGAGGCCCCAAATAGGTAGAGTGTAATAGTGACATAGTGTATCAATTGTGACCTATGTACAGATATTTCTTTTGGGTACAAAATTGATATTTTGTATCATGGAGTTGCTTCATGGATATTTAAGCACCATACTGCCTGGGGCAACATTTTATAGTGATGCAATGGGAATTTGACAAGTATAAGTGGCTAAAGTTATGCTCATGTGCTGTCCTTATTTTGACTCCCTTTCAAACTGGAATGGTTACCGGTACTTGATTGTACAGCAACTAAAATGCACCAGTGGACAAGTCTTTAAGAATATCAAGTGGTGTTTTCTACCTGCATCTCCATCAACTTTGTGCTTTGGGACAACCTCACATATTTTAAAAGTTTATATGTGATGCAATGGATTCATATAAAACTGAGCATATGTTATTTTTATATAGAAAAATAATGAACCATAATGTGCCTATAGTACATAAAAAAAAGATACTGCCAACTGGGGAAAAAGTGTATAAGCCTATGATTAATAGTTTAAAGAAATTTAAATTACAATATACATGTACATGTATAATGGGGAAGAGTAAAACCATAGTGATTAAATATATCAAATAAATTCCTTGTTCCAAATAGGAAATTTGCAAATTTGTAAAATCTATTAGAATGTAAATGTGAAGTGGATAGAAACGTCATTTATTCTATTAATTGAAAATTCCTTCTCAAATTGAGACAGTAATGTAGATCTTTTAGGTGGATGGGGAAAGCTGCTGTAGCATCCCCAATCGATGATCAACCGCACACATTGAACAGCCATATGCACATGTATGACTAATAGTGTGTAGTCACTAAACACAACACCAAATTATATGCATGGGAAGGTCTATAGCCACTGTTTGATGAATGTGGTTTTCTTAGGCGTCGTACTGGTAGGGTACAGAAGGTTTTTTAGGATGATAATCCTGTATAATATAGCCATGGGTCTCACTGTATACGTCATTGGGTTGGGCAGGATAAAGAGATGAGTAGAAATTCATTTTGAAGGGAGATGAGGGATGAAAGGATGATTACAAAGAGTCCTGTTTGCTAATGAATTTTTAATTTTTACTAAAAACTGGTTGGATGGGAGATATTTTTGTAATGATTTATGATTTTGTTGAAATAATGATTAATGCCAAATTTAATGAATAATGAAGAAGTGTTGAAATCAAAGTAAGAAAGTAATATTATTATTACTTTCTACTGAAGCTACATGTACATGTAGGGTAGTGATATAATGATTTATTGCTTTTTCTTTTGATGCCTTTCTACATGTAATGTTCAAGTTTTTATATAGTACATGTAAAGGTGTACTATTTGGTATAAAAATAACTTTTTATAACAAGCTTTTCTGAATATTAAAAAAAACCTCTTTTTAAAGGTTATATGCAATAAAGGATGTATCGGACAAAAGGATATATATTGGTCAATGTTTTTACAAGAGCATTCTTTTTATGTTGTGAAAACTATAAACGTAAAATTTCTTGGATCTTTTTATCCACTTCAGACAATATTTGCAAATTTTGCTTGAAGTTTATCAAGCTGTGGAGGCAAAATATTTATTTTTTATTTTGTTCACCTGCCCACCTTATAGACTGCTCTTTTCATGTTGATGTCTGTCTGTCTGTCTGTCTGTCTGTCTAAAAGAATATATCAGTGAAACAAAGCAATATAGCTCTGAAGTGATTCATGAATACAACAAGGTTACCATTTAGACTAGATTAGAATGACTATTATTGATATTGTGTGAACCGCAAGGGATTTTAACCACTTTCAGCTAAAAATGGCATTGTATTTGCTCATTCTGGCCTTTATTGAAGCATATATGTGGCTCCTGTATACCCTTGGAATTGAAAATGGTGGAATATATTCATGTTAGCCTTGCATTTGTGTTTAACTGTGGTTGCCCTTTTAAGGTATTATTGACATAAAAGAGGAAGTGGTTACCTGACAAATCTCATTTAATTTACATATTTTAGAAGGGGGTGTCATCATTATCCGATGAGGAAAGTTCATAAAAGGTCAACGATGTTCGTGCAACTGAATAAAATTATGTTTCTGTTAGAATTAGGGAGAGTTACAAATGCTTGCCAAAGATTTCCCTGACATTGTTACTTCCCAAAGCTTTGTGTCACACAACTGTAATAGGAAGGATAGTTTACTTCAGTTAGCTGAACTTTGTCCTCAAACAACCAGATATGAAATATAAAATAGCCATGAATTTCAATCATGTGTGAACTCCTCTTTTATTGGGGAGGTGATTAAACTTTTGAACCTCTGATTAAAAACCTCTCTCTATTTGGAGGAAATAGGAAAATAATGTGAGGTGCAGTGACACCGCAGTCGTTATTATTGCATTAGTATTCTAGACTAGTTTGTTATGGTATTATCTTGTGATGTTTTTTTTTGTTGTCATATATGTAAAAGAATCCAATGTATGAAAGTGCTTCAGTCTGTGAAAATGAGATTGTAACAGTTATTGAAGTTTGGAAAGTTTGTGTGTTTAAAGATTAATTTATGATTTTTGTATGTGGTATTCATGTCGCTAAATCTATAGGCCTATGGTAATTATTTCTGAAGAACATTGTAAAAGCATAGGGATGTTAGAATATGCACTGTACAAAAACAAGATATTTTAATATTCTTATTAAAAAAGTATATTTTACTTTAAATGATGATTGTAAAGGAAAAGCTGAATGCATTTGAGAAAAAAAAAATAGGGAAGCAAAGTAGAATGGTTCACTGGAAATATACATGTAGTTTGTTCTATTTTTCCTGCTTTTACAAAAGACTTGTCAGTGGTAATAGCAAAACAGATACATCATGCCTGTACTCCTGTTGTGAGTTATGTAATAGAGATTATATTGATGAGCACTGAAGATGGCAGTTGACAAATGTTTTGTGTAGTTACTTTTACTCTCTGCATATTCTTCAATCATTGTAGTTTGTACAGCTTGAATTGTTCTGCATTTGCCCTGTGACACATCTATTGTTGGCATGTGTAATTGTATTCAGATTGCTTACTTATAGGATGTGTTCATAGGCATCTAGTAATTGTGTAGACCTACTTCAAAATGAATAAAGGAAAGCTTTCCTCGTGTTTTTAACATAATTTGAATTGGTGATCTCCACTGCATCAATAAAGGTACAGACTAGGCCTTTGTGCAAATTTTACAGCTGACTGAGGAGACAACTAGAAATGAAAAGAACTGAAAATAAAGAGATAGAAATTGATAGCAAGGAGAACTGTATAGCATGGATTAAAAAACTTTAAATCTGTATCTAGGCCTATGTGAGTTTTTAAACTTACAGGGATAAAAAGAAATTGCACAAATGATTAACCAATTACAAACTCAGTAGCAGACAGACTTTTGTACTTGTAGTGTGCCATTACTCGATCCTAAGGGCTGAAGAAGCTGTAGTCAATACTGTCAAATGCATGTTATACAAGTTCAGGTACAAAAAATTTCCTATACATGTAATTTGATCATTATAGAACTATATTATTATGCCGTACATGATAATTCGTATGTCACACCTTGAAGGTCATGGCTTGTTAAATGGCATGCATGTTATTTTTTTTTGTATGGCATGAACTGCAGATAAAATTATGTGTGTGTATTCAAGAGGCCCATCTTCATCAGCACAAGTTTTCAAAATACTTCCGATCCAACTCTTATGGCGGAAAACTAAGAAATAGCTCAAGCTAATTTGTATAGAAGAGCAGTTAGTGTGTTATTTCGTGAGCTCAAGCTCGAGATTACATGTACAAACCCAAGCAACTCGTTTTTTTTTTTTGCGAAATAGCACGATATTTGGCGGCGAATTAGCCTGCTAAGACACAGGTGAAGGCGCGCTTGGGTTAATTTATTCATGATACCATGTACTTGGAGTCACTGCGACCTACAGTGTAAGATCCCATGTTCCGTAGCTCGAGCGAAAATTCCAAGCTCGAGCTAGAATTGCCCCACTCCAATCATGATACCATGTACTTGGAATCACTGCGACCTAAGATCCCATGTTCCGTAGCTTGAGCTAAAATTCCAAGCTCGAGCTCCGGCTGATGGAGACAAGGTTTTTCAAACTCAGATTTTTTTTTCTCAAGTAGCTCTGATCTGTCTAGAAATTCGAGCTTGAACCCAACTCAGGCTGATGGAAACACAGTGCTGTTTGATGTAAATATGGAAACTGTCAATTCCAAGGTCACTTTCGTTCACCTTGTTTGAAAGTGCAGTGACAGTCTATGTCCTTATTGCATTGGCGATAGGAAGTTGAATTGCATTTATCTACATTCAGACTGTTTATTTTGTTTGGATAAATTGAAGTGTTTGCCAATGTTTTCCCAGCACTAGTGGTAAATCAACACCATTGTGGAAATTACTTATTGATCATGGGAGATCTTTTAGGAGAAGCTGTAGAGTGTAGTAAAGGTGAAAATTCTTTGCAGCGATTATTTGTGTATCAGTCTACCTGAGCTCTTTTGAGTTTGTCAGAGCTTTTCAAGTTTTTCCTTGAAAAAAGAATTCATTTGAGTTGGTGTGAAAGAACGTCTGTTTCAACAACTAGAAGACTACATTCTTTTGTCATTCATAATACTAGAATATCCAGTTGTATTTGTAAGCCTATGTGTCCATTCTAGTCTATGTCTCATCATTTCTGTCTGCTCTTCTTTCTTCCTGTTTCATGTGGGAAAGTTACAAATTTTGATCTTTTTGAAAGAATTCTGCACGATCATCAGTTCCAATCCCCGAAGACACAAAGGAATGTCAGTTGTGTGTATGTTTCTTTACTTTGCTGTCACTGTATCCTACTGTTGTTGATCATAGAACATGTTTTTCTCATTGAAATGACTTGCAGATAATCTAAAAGAAATAGTAAATCAGAGAAAGGAAAATAATAGGCTGGAAAATGATTTTTAAATATAGGCCAACTTGGTTTGGTCCAGTTTATGCTTTTGTACTACTTATTCATGGAGGATATCCCTTCTGTGAAGGAAACATTCATTTATCTGAATAATTCTCAGGAAATATGTCTGTGTGCATCACCAGCACAGTCCAATTTCACCTAATGCAGTCAAACCTGCTTTAGCAACTACTTGTATAGAACATGCATTTGTTTCTCAAGTACTCTTATACCCTGAGAGGGGGTTGATAGAGTCAATAAATCAGAACAAATATTGTTTTACAGTTTTTGCATTGCTTCGCGTTAAAAAAATGGATAGTGTATGCAGGCCAAATTTTTAAAATGTAGCAATTGTTTCAAGTCTTACAGGTTTTTTGATTGTCACTCTTATCATAGTAGTTAGACAGAACATGAAATAGTGAGATTAAAAAAACAAAAAAATAACATGAAATTTCATCTCTCTTGTCTCAATTTCATACTTCTGTTACTTGTATTGTTAAGCATTTTTATGTCTTTTGCTCAATCCCTTTTGCTGGATCCTTTCCAATTGGACAGAGTTCTACTTTGCCTGCTGCCTTTTGTATCCCCAAATCATCAATCACCGATGATTGGCAACATAGCATGTCGTGTCATTGTTTTTTTCCCGTTGCCCCTAGCAACGCCTGTCTAATGTTCTGGGTGTGTCATCCACTAGCCTCTGTACAATTCCCTGTATATTTTCCATTAAAAATGGGAATTGTCAAGACTTCTTTCAGAGCTTATCTTTTGGGGAACACTGGAGAGAGAGAGAGAGAAAGAGAGAGAGAAAGAGAAAGAGAAAGAGAGAGAGAGAGAGAGAGAGGAGGGAGAGAGAGAGAGGGGGAGGGGGAGCAGGGATGGAGAGAGGGTCATTTCAAGAAGCAAATGAGTTGCAGGCCTATATATATATATGCTGCTCACGTAGGCTATGTCCACCATCTAATATCTCTCAATTGTATTCCAGCTAACCAAAATCGAGTAAGGCACGTAAACAAAATATAATTTGCAATGACGTACATTTAACTTATTCTTGTGGAAAGTGACCGTTATTTAGCATAGTGGAAAGTGGATTTTGTGTGCAATATAATATTCATGCACTGCCAAAGTAAAGCAGACAGAAAATAAAAGCAAGAAAGATATTTGTGAAGGGAAAGGAGTTGGAGGAAGAAGAAGAATAGAGGGACAGCTACAGAGAGGGAGAATAAGAGAAAGAAAGTATGAAAAGACTGATTAGTGTAAAATAGACTAATCCATTCATCTTTTTGACATGAACTGACATTACAATACACGCCAATCGTCAACAGCATGTGGTTTTTGTGTTCACAGATGACCTCTTCAAAGTAGTTTCTCTCTAACATGACAATGTTCATGTAGCCTTGCATTTAGGCTCACTAAAGAAAATGAATCATTTACAATATTTCACTTAAGTGTTCAATGATTATGATTTTGTTTAGTATTCCTACTCTTTTATTGGATCATGTAATATCTCTCTAGTGTACTCTGTCATTTCTTATGGATATTTCTTGGAGATTTAGTAAATGTCTACTGATTTTACAAGTTTCTGAAAAGTATACTTTAGAGACTTCTTGCGTCTTTTAAGTAGGCTAGATAAAAGTGACAAGTTGTGTGCTTGTTTTACAGAATTTGAGGAGGAATTTAGAAGAGTAGTGATTCACTGACTGTGAATTTGAAGAAGATGAAGTTTGAATGACAGATCACCCTTTTGCCAAGAATAATCATTCGAGGCTTGTTATGGAAGAAAAATTGAAGCTGATTGAGAGGTCAGACCGTAGACAGTTTGCAAAAGAGCTGGTAGACAGGAAGCTTCATCCAGTACTTACATGTAGCTTTATAGAAATGGCATTAGGCTCAGCCCCTTTTGTGACATGTCACATAAATGGTAGATTTTTTGTCATTTATGTAGGTCTGTATGTTTATTTTATTAACATAATGCATATCTGTCAATCATATCTTTTATTTCTGGCATTCTTCTAATACACGTTCTTCTGGCCCTGTCACATAAAATGAATAATTCAGAGAGCCATTCTCCAACGTAGCCTTTCAATATTTGAAATGGAGCATGGGACCCTGGGCTCATGAAAACCCATGTCCCAGTATGGCAGTAATATTGATCTTGTACTTTGGAAGAGTGTATGGCAGGACTCCCAACAATTTTGATAGGTCTGGAGCAGAGTATTTAGAGTCTATCTGCACATGGCCCCTATTTGAAATTTTGGAGTCTGTGTTGGTGGCAAGCCCTGATGCATTTAATTTTTAATGTAGTACTTGTATGACCCTGACGATCTTTAGATATCGTTGATTATTGATAAAATAAGTAAAGGTATATTGTGACAATGTTTAAATCTTTTGTTTAAAAAAAAGGGGGTTGTTACTCCATATCCAGGTATGGCAACTTGTGCTAAAAGGGCATGTTTGGTTCCTTAGAACACCTCTGTAAGTGTGATTAAAAAGTGATTGTGATAAACATCTTTGTATGAAAGGATACTGGTCCCTGTTCCCGTGACAGAACACATTTTAGGGTCAAATATCGGTCATATTTGGGGTTGCACTCCAAGAACTTGTCACATTTGTATCCGAGTTTTGTGACAGGATTGAGTAAATAGCAAAACGCATTTTGTATTTGTTCAGTGGAACCCATCCACGCCTGATTTCCCTCGAGTTATGTTTTGATGGAAAAAACATTTTCCCTGTATTGTTGCCCTGTCCTCTCGCTCGATGACGTGCAATTGACACATCCTTGCCAGACAAGAGGGTGAAATCATGCAAATAGTTTTTAAATATTTATGTAAATATATCAATGAAGCTGACTTTGTTGTTGTTCTTGTCTCAATAGGGGGGATTATGCCAATAGAGGATGTTACAAAATCCAAATGAAACAGTTTCATTCAAAGCATGTGGGTGACAAAGGTGAGGTAATTGCTACTTTGATAGAAGGAGTGTGATCACGTTTCATTTCTACAAGTTCATTTCAATTTTTAGAAGAGGAGATGACCCTAGGAAGACCAGGGAAGAGCAATTTCAATTGAAATATTGGTGAGAAGTCATTTCCTGAACCTTTATTTCATTATTAAGATATATTAATTTGTTTTGAAATTTTCTTTTTTAATGGCTTGAACAGGCCTATGAAAGGGACCTTTGCTGAATGAGGTTGTGCAGTGATGGGCTCCTTGTGAAAATTGTTTTTTGAACTAGTAGTGAAAAGGGAAAATCCCTTGTTTTATTCTGATGTTTTAAAATGGTTTGTGATCTTTGTGTAGATTTTGTGAAAGCGAATTGTTACAGAAGTGGAAATGTTTTTTGGCAAGAATAAACCGCAAGTTGATTACCTGTATAATTGTTGCACTGAAAAACATTTATACAGAGGTTTAACTTTTTGTTTGATGGAGGGGGGGGGGGGGGGGGGGGTTATAAACCAGCTTTTACGAGCTGTAGTTTTTCATATTCACATGATTCATTTGAAGAAAAAAAAGTACTGTTTCTTACAAATTGATTTATAGGGCCCAATGGAAAAATGTATATAAGATAATTGTGAATATTGTCTTTCAAATGAAATAATATGAACATTTTCATTTCAGCTAATAAAGTTATTTGTAGATATGTTTTATATGGAATTGAACTGATCTATACTTCATGATTACTATCAAATGTTTTGAATTGCAGTGTATCAGTGTGAAATTAAGTTGTGAATTGCCTGAAATTGAAAGAGCAAACAGAGGTGAGAGCACTACGGTTGGGGACTGGGCAGGTAACCGTTTTGACTCTGGACTGACTTCTAGGAGTTGAAAGGAATCAACCCAAATCACTTTTTTTTTAGGTGGGCCATGACATAGTCTACCTATATTTTCATTTCATTTCATATATTTTCCATTAAAACTCAATGTAAAAAATGCATAAATAATTATTGCAAAATTGGAAGGACCTGATTGTTTTTCATGTTCCAGATGATAGGTTCCAGGCTGGTACCAACTTTCATTTGTGATGTCAGTGTTATGAATCCCCTTCAGCCACTCCACACCCAGGAAAGAATTAGGTACCTTGTAGCCTGCTGGGCGTTGGAAGCCATTATGATCAAATTAACCAAATGTCTTCATGATGAAGAATTGGTAGGAATACTCCCTTTAGAATGGAGATGGTGCATACATTTTTATGTTGGGATGAATCTTATGACTGGGGTTATATCTGATTAGAGCCTGATCAGTTAGTCACGGATGGACATTCAACAAATATTGAAAGTTTTTGAAGGACTGTAGAAAATAAGTATTTAATTGAAGAGAGCAATTTCATGGTTCATTGTAAAATGCACCACTGAAGGAATTGAAATTTGATAAAATTTGTTGCCATGGTTGCCTACTAAATTATAATCCATAAAATATTCACTTTCACGGACAGACAAAATACCTACTCTTAAACTAATCAGGCTCATATAAAGGCTTGAAGATTTTAGTACAAGTGCTATGTTATCAATCCAGAATATTATAAAAAAATGTGTATAAGACCACAATCTGTACTTGTATACCAGTACATGTGAGCATAGAGTCCGATGTCCATAGAGTCCATGCTTCATATCTAGAAAATGGTTGAATACCATGTGCTTTACATGCGTGTCCAGTGCATGCTTCCTGCCATCCTATGTAATGTGCACTCCCTCATCACATGGTTGGGCTATTCACAGTATTTGATGTTATTCTCTCGTCCTTCTGTCCCATCCCATCATCTGCAAAATGTTGAGGTTTCACCTCGCTGAAACTATGAAAGTGAAGAGGATGATTGCAGCAATATACATGTACATGTAAGTGCTTTCCACCCAAGTGCTCCTATTGTTCTTAGAGTTGTGGAATAACCATGGACTAACCATGGACTAAACACGTACTAAATTTTTAAGTCTTTCCGCTCGTTTTGGGTGAATGGAAGTAGGGTAAGAAGTGAGGGCAGTTACCCCAAACTTTTCAAGAGGTGCTCCCCGTTGCGCGACCTCGTGATTGAGGGCCGAATATTCTCACGCATCAACCCTGTGTTCCAGCCCAGAGCTTTCACAAATGGGAGCTATTGCCTGGTACTTGTCTTACTGTTTACACATCTTTCAGTGGCGCAATCACAGCACCCCCTCCAGTTAAACTTCTCCTTGAATAGGCTTGTTCCGTCAACTTTCTTCTGCAATATCCCATCAATAACTGTAACATAGCAGACTTTTATGATATCTCTGGAGAGTTCAGCAATTCTAATTCAAAATATGATCCATAGGGAAGATTTTTGATTGCTCAAAAATTCAAGGGAGTGTAATTTTGCTTGTAAATATTGACTAAAATCTCCTGTCGAGACCTTTGCTTTATGGGTCATGTGTTGAGGGTGCATGAAGTCAAGACTAGTCTGCTACCAGCTCAAGTTGGAATGTAGATCCCTCCAGGTACCACTCCTTGACCCATTGACCTTCACTTCCTGGAACCTGACTAGCCTTCTAG
Organism: Heliocidaris erythrogramma; assembly: GCA_025617745.1. Classification (NCBI taxonomy): domain Eukaryota; kingdom Metazoa; phylum Echinodermata; class Echinoidea; order Camarodonta; family Echinometridae; genus Heliocidaris; species Heliocidaris erythrogramma. Next base: position 8,451,665 of record CM046856.1, read on the forward strand.
CTATCCAGCAAGACTTTTGTACACTCTTGTCATCATTTACAATTGATTGAGATACATGTATAGGAACATCTACATGTATTTGTTTAAAATAAAGGAAAAATAAGACTACCATGAGGACTGTTGTTGCAGGTCTGGTGTACATGTAGGAAACTAGTAAAAACGAGGTCTGGGCCCCGATCAATATTTTATGAAGATCGAAGAACTATTGTGGTTGGTTTGAGTTGACCAGGGATGAACTCTGCTTTTCATTAAGAATAGCACTTCACCTGCTCTGCTCTAAATCCATTCTGTTGTGGTTTCAGGTCGTCAACAATGAGGTTTCTTCACTTTCATTATCTGCTTTGTTATTCTTTCTGAGCTGAAATAACCTAACTAAATCAATCAATCTGTAATTTATCTGTACTCATTGTGTATGAGACATGTACAATGTATATGTAGGCCGGTGACTGTACATATATGTTTGCATTCTAGTATCCTCTGAATTCAAGTATCCTCTGAATTTTTGACCATTTGATATTTATTGCCATGTCAGATGACAAAGTTTGTAGGCCTTGGAGAAGCTGTGATGGTTAGGAATATCATTGAAACTTCGTGTACATTGTAATGCAGAGTTTGTGTGCAAAATGGGCAAAGTATGTATATATTCTTGATATGATTTTCTGCATATATACAGGTTAAACTAATACTGTAAAACCAGACATTTTCAATTGCATGAAACTTTCGTGAATTTCGCAAGTGGTCAAGATTGGCGAAAGTTTCATGCCCCGAAATAATAAAATCACAATTGAAACAACATAAAATAATAGCAATTCGCGAAAATTTCTTGTTACAATATTGGCTGTCATAAACAATTCTGCGAAAGTTTTATGTTGTGAAAGTTTATGGTTTTACAGGAGTTACATTGAGAGTTGACATGTGAATAACCTCTACATATGAAAGTACTGTATGTAAGTAAGAGTGACAGTTCATTAAACTCCAGGCCTACATTATGTTTTTTGGCTCACGAATATGATATTACCCTATTTTCTGTTTAATGAAATGCATATTTAAATATCTGTAATATTTCCTTTGGTGAGATTGTAGAATCAGGATAAGTGAAACTTAACCTCTTGTTTTCAAAGCCAAAATATAAGATATTTATGACTCCATGTAAATGATATAGATGGTAAACTGATATGGGCTTGCAAGGTCGTGAAATGAAGAACATGAATAACATAATAGGTTTATAGGTTATATCAACATGATAAACATATCACAACCACATTATTGGATATTGACCTGTGCTCACTGTTAATAGCTTTATGGCTAGGTAAAGGAGTTATGAGATAGCAATTGGAATGTGTATCAGATCAAGGAGTTACCTGTGATAACTTCTTGATCAGATGAACATAAAATGGATGTGGATATCTGGAATATTTAATGGACCAGAAATTGTTCAATGACAAGTCTTAGATATCATTTTATGTTAGCATGTATTGGAAAACATTACATGTTGCTATGGGGAGACAATGATGGGATTATACATATGGACTTACCAGTGCCATCTTTTTTGTTATTGCAGGTTAAAGGACATAAAATCACTTTGGTGTGTTATAATGTGTAGGGGTTTGTGTATAGTTTTTATTTTCTTTTCAAAATAAATGTATACATATCCTATTTTGATGCATGAGCCTCATTTGGTACTCTCCCCTCCTGACTTGGTTTTGTTGTAATGATGTGCCCCCCAAATATAGTTCGGTATCTGAACAGGCCAGTAGTGGTAACCAGTGAGGTTGATAATCAAATTTGATTCGAAAGCTAATAGATTATTATCATTATCACTTTAAAAAAAGTGTTGAATTGAAATTAAGATCCAGGCTCCATGCTTAAAAGGAAGTTGTGCACTTGTGTTTTTGCATCAGATTTTCATAAAGAATTATGAGGTCAGTGGTTAACACGTTTCACCACCTGTAGGCCTATTTATTGTATCCAAGAAGGCAATATATGTGTGTAGTAAATAGATAATAAGGAAGTGTTTCTGGATTAATATGGAGCGATTTATTATGTCATTTATTATGTCATTTATTTTGATTATGGCATTAAGTGCCTATAAGTTGATATCTTTATTTTTCTTCCCATCAAATAGCTTGAACTTTGGCCTGCACTCTTGCACTACTATCTGATCTGAAGCGTTGCCAAGATTTTGGTGATTTATCAATTATTGCTTAGAACTTTGGCATTGCCTTATTTGTAATACAGCATGAACTTTAATACTGACATAGGTGATATTATGATATATGTGTTTTCTCATCATCGCATCTTAGATTTCATTGTCTATATGATGTGCCTGATGAAATGAGAGGTGAACACTTAAAAGTGGAAATAAAGTTTTATCTTCTTTTATTTTCTTTTATGCAGGGCTTGTGAATTGGAGTGTATCACTCGAGAATTGTACCAGCTTTATGTGAACTTTCAGTTCAGACTGTTGTGGTTTAGAGTTTGTAGCTGATGCCTTATTGAAAGCGGAATAGGTAAGAGGTTTGGAATGTTTTCTGAGGAGGATGTATTTTGATGGAATGTGGTGGAGGAACAAGGCAGATGGTTGATAATCCAATTTTCTAATCCTAACATCACCATATTATAAAGTGAACTTGATGAGGACTTGTAATGGACTTTGTCGATCCCTCCTAAAGAGTAAAATATTTTGGCTGCTTCATGTACATGTGATTTCCAGAGACAATAATCATAAGTTTAGCCTGAACAATTGGGCCTCTTTTTTTTCTTATGTGTAGCAAATTCTATAGATTTCTAATTGGCCCATGAGAGATTTCAGTGTAATCGTTAATTTGGAAAATTGTTTTGAAATGCCTTTTACATACTTTAGAACACAAATATAAGATATGAAATAACACTGCATACTGTATTTACAACAGTCATAACACAAGAGACACATGCTCTGTTGGAATACAATGTTTATTTTAAGACTTTCTCATAGATTTTTGCTGTTTTATGAGGTATGGGTAAAACCATGAATTAAACATTACTTAACTATCACAACAAGATGTTACTGATTATCATTTTCATCAGGTTAGAACATATATCTACTCATTACAAACTTTAATTCTTATCATACTTTCAATTTTTGACTGAAAAAATCCTACAAATTGCCTATAAACTCCACCTGTCTTGTTCTCGTACATTTACAACTTATGCTTTATTCAACAACCATTGTTTACTGTGCTCATTGCAAGCTACATGTACATTCTGTAATTGCCCTGGTTACCAAGTGTCAAGAACTCCATATAATTGAAAATGGCTTGGGCATCACATAAATATTACTGCATTGGACTGTCATATTTTATTTATATTATTTTTGGCTCGTGCATCACAAGAATACTCTTGTGATATTGTTGGAGAGGCATTAATTTATTGTGACACAATTTGAGGGTTTAATTGTAACTTGGAGTCTTAGACCCCGTTCTCATCTACATCCTTAAACTAGTTTAGTGGAAACCAGTTTAGTGGAAACCAGTTTGGGGTGTAATGAGAACGCTCAAAGCGGTCTTGGAAGCGATCTTAAGTGGTCTTGGAAGCGATCTTAAGTGGTCTTGGAAACCAGTTTTGAAAACCACCTCGCGATGTGGTTTTCAAGACCGCTTTCATCGTTAAACTGGTTTTACGTGTAATGCGGACACAACCGTTCTTCGGAAACCGATCTTCACCCGGAAGTACTATTGTGCGCGCGGTATACGATCCTCGACGGTTTCAAATTCTGCGCGAAACATTTGACCCCGCTTAGAGTGTTCCCATAGCAACAAGATCACTTTCGGTGAAGTGTTTTTGGAAACCAGTTCAGGGGAGCGTAATGTGAATGCTAACGAAGCGATCTTCTAAACTGGTTTTGAAAACTGGTTTAGTGGAAACCAGTTTAGGAAATGTGATGAGAACGGGGTCTTACCTGCAGTGTTTGTGAGTAAACGTGCCCTGTATTTGAACCCTTGTATCAATGTAGAAGCTGGCCGTAGAGCTTGAAGGTAACATCGAACTTTGGCCAAGTTTGTGTTTACGATGATTTAAAGTTGTATAAATGTTTGGCGTCATCAACAGCAAATGATTGGAAAATTAAAGAACCATTTAGGAGGGAATACATGCATATTCAGAAATTGAGATTTGCAGAGCACCCTGTCTCAAGAATTGAAGTCTAGAAATTTCACTTTATTTCACCCTGTTGTGAGGAATGTACCAAACAACTCTTCGAAACTGACTCACTTTTTACTTAATTGTATAAAATCACATTAATCTGTTTCTCTCAGGATTCAATTATACTTTAAGTCTTTATCTTCTCTTTATATCAAACTTTAGAGACTACTAAAAATCTAGTGTCAAGTTAATCAGTCAAGGTATAGTTGACCTGAACAAGTAGATTGGTATCCATGACATACATGTAGCAGGGGGTAAAGAAATCAACATAACCTTTATTGAGCAAGTGGTCATCATGTAAAGGTCAGATATGAATCTGAAACATCCATAAAGCAGATGACCATTTTGTCGTCTCCTTATACTTTTGTAGAAAATATGCCATATTGGTCAGTGACAATTTAATCGTTATTTATTTCTTTCGTAGCAAACAAATGAGGGAATTGTTCAGTATTTATGCATTCATTAATCCAGCATGATAACACCTCATTTTATTACACTATCTGCCGATACATCAAGCAGTGTTCTTGGCTCTTGTGATGGATGTAGTAGTGATGTAATGCACAGGAGACAGTTGCATAAGTGTGTCTGCGAAAAGCTGCTTTGTAATGTTTGTTGACAATTAAGGTATGGATTGGTTTTCTATCGGTGGTAAACACTGTTACCATTGTCATGAAGAGGTTACCTGTAAGAAATGTTCCCACCCCTTCTGACGTATAGATCCAATATATGATATGATATTCGGTAGACTACTGGGGAAAAAAACCAATAGGACTCGAATTAATATTTTGGAAATTAAATTTGATGTTAAATGGCTACCACATCTTGTGTTGATGTTGAAGTTGTCATGTATGAAGAAAGGAAGAAGTAACACGATATACTTATGGATGCTTGCAATCAATACATGTACATGTACATGATCAGTTAAGGCTTGCATCGATTTCCAAATACCAAACATGTTATGAGTTCATAACCACACCAAACTGAATGACGTTACCTGCTTTAATGGTCAAGTAAGATTTTGCTTGCAAGTACAGTGTTGTTGATTAGAAAAGAACAGGCAAGTTTTCTAATTGGTTTGCAGCATTTTGTGATAGAAATATTCTGAAGGTTTTTTTGAAAGATGACATACAAAGAGAAGTTATTAAAAGATACAATATATGAGCATAATAAGAAGGTAGCCTACCCGTAGTCTTCAAACACAGACTCTAATTTACACAATAACAAAATACATTCGCCTTGAGTCAAGCCTAAACCAGCCTCATACTGGATGTGACTGAAAATTCAAATCTTTCAAATCATTTTTCCACAAGAGCAAATTTAGGCATAAATATTCAAAATTGAAGAACTGAACATCAAGCACCGTAAACACTGAACAACAACAGCATGGTTGTGAAAATAGGAAGAGTATCCACTATATACATGTACTGGGGCTTTGTAATTGTTAGTCTGTTGCCTGAATATTTCAGACCATATTATGTGCAGGGACTTCCAAGGTTTTCTACATGCAATATTTAAAAGCAGGACAGAGTTACTGGCTGAGATCTTACCTCAATTTCTAAAGAAAGTGTGGTACATAGCACCGTTGCTATAGTGCTATTGAAGTGTCACAAAGACACAACATTTAAACAATCTAGAGCGTGGCAATTAGAATTGGGGCATGGCCTCCCCGTGTGAGAAGTCCATTCATAAAGTTCTTCTGCCTCATCAAACCAAAATTAATTCCAATTTGATGACTCCTTTGTATCGCATAAAAGGGTTTATCAGCTGTAAAGGAATGGTCACTCATTTGTAACAAATTTTTCCTTTAGTTCTTGATAAACAGTTTCATATTTTTTGTTCGATTTTTATTACTAATGAAAAGACTAGCTCACAGGGGTATTAAAATCTGATGTGTACTTCTTTTTTCATATGTCCTGAAAAGACTCCTTGATGATATGACAGTGCTTTAAGATTACAGAAGATGGGAGAAATGGAAGAGGTAAAGGGAAATATTGCAGAAGACTGTTCACAACATCCTAACAAAATTGATTTTATTATGAAATGAAGCTATTTTATATTTGATATTTGTAAATTTGTACACACTCTGTAACACTATCCAATTTTGATACACCTTATATTTCCTAATTTAAATAATGTGAAATGGCAGTGACCAATACAAGGCTGTAAAAACAGAACAGGATCTGACCTCCAAATTTTGATTAATGAGAAACCCAGGTGGAAGTTAGCACAGCTGAAAGATGGAGAGAGAAGCAAATTTAATATGATATAACTGCTCTTTCACCAGCTGTATATTACAGTGTAGAAATAGTAGAATAGCATGTGGTCACCATGCCAGAGGGAAATATCACCTTCAAGAACTCTTTAGACAAACTTAAAATCATGAAAAGTTGTTTCTGTTTTCCCTTTTGTTGTATAGGTCTAAAGCCAAGTAAAAAAATATACATGTTTAGCGTCCTGCCTTTTTGGAAAAAAGGAAGGAGGCGGCCCTTTTTTTTTTTTTTTTTTTTTTTCAAAATGGCCAACCGACCCATTTAAAAACCAGCTGGGCTATTTTTCCAAAATGGCCGCCTTTTTTTAAAAATCACCACTTGGACTTAGGAAAATGATGCCAGCTATTACATAGGCTAGATGCAATGGATAGAGACCAAAACTGGCGCGTGATTTTCATGCTACGCAATATCCAATATCCACAGGAGCATCGGCGGAGCAGACACTGATCTACAGCATGCACGGCTTGCCGAATTACATCCCTCTCGAAGACACGTACGAATAGACAATTCCACCACCTTATAAATACAGTGACGACTGGGTATATAAAATCTACGACTTTTAAAAAATCATTTTCCAGGAAAAAAATCATGAAATTTACACTTTTGGGGGTTTTACAAAAAAACAAAAAAACAAAAAACAGGCGGCCTCCAAAAAGGAAGCGGGCGGGGACGCTAAACATGTATATTTTTTTACTTGGCCTAAGCATAGGCTTTATTTTGGTATGTAGCAGAACTTCACCTTGCAAGACAAACGAGGCAATCATAATGCCTGGTCTGAGCAGTAGACTATCCTTTTTTTTTACATCAAATATATTTCTAAAAATTATTATTCATTTATTTATTATCTATGTTTTACCAGTGTAGCCCATTCAACAAAAGTTTATCTCCCATGTTATCGCAGGATCATGGACTCTCCCCTAAAAATCATAAAATCAGTGCTTGCAGATACTGCACAAGCATTTAAGGTTTAGACATTAGACTACCATTCAGCTGTGTTTGGTCAGGTTCAAACCACATGATAGACTCCATTCAAATCATTTGAAATGTTAAAATTGTGTCAAGTTAGAGTCTGTTTACGTTGTAAACGCTGATATTTTCGCGCTGAGCGACCCCAAAACATATTCGCGGGTTCTTGAATTCGCGCTGTACAATTACTCACTCGCAAAAATGCTGCTCTATTAATTGTTTCACACACACGAGGTCCATCCAAATGCATTTTACAGACACAACTACACACACGCACTCTGAAATGAATTGATTCAAACACATATTAACCAGATGAAGTGTGCAATGCAGCGTCCATTCAAAACATTTTTGCTTGTTCTAGAAATCGCGCCCGCCAAAAATAGCGCGAAATCCTTGAAGTAATATACCGCGAATATTTCTGCATCTACAGTATAATATTCCATGAAGGAGAATAGCCGAGGAAGTGTAGATTCGTAGTTCCGAATCTACGAGGCGTAGCCGAGTAGATTGGGAGTGGCGAATCTGCACTTCCAAGGCTATTCTCTGATTTAAACCATTGCGTACATTCGTAAAAATAATCTACACTTTATTGAATAGATTGACGTCATAGCAATGGTTTAAAGACTAATAACTCTAAAGCTACATTCATACGACTTGTGTTAACGAAACCACAAGTCCCTAACTGCAGCGAGGGTTCACACGAGCCTGAAACAACGAGCTCAAACTACAAGCTGAGCGAGCATTGTGGTTAACCTGGGAAGTACATGTAGATACTTCCGATTGTGTGTAAAGTACACATACAGATCCTGTGTTAATAATTCGCGTGAAGGGTATGACCTAGAAATTTAATATGAACAGCGAGGTCTTTCCTAACCACAAGCTTGCAAAACTTAAGTTTATTACGTTTACGTTCACGTTGACATTCGCATAGATGTAGTGATCTCATTTTTCAAACATTCATAACTTTCTTATTCCTTGTCCGATTTCTCTTAAACTTTCACGATCCTGTTTTTCTTATTTTTCTGCTTTCACACAAATCAACTTATCACCAAGGTTGGATTGCCCTTTAAGACTGTGTCTAAAGAGAAGTTTCTGTGCATATGTGCTTTGGTCTGAAAGACGGTGAAAAATGCCATCTTGTTGACTACTCTGATGTCAAGATTGATGATAATGAACCAGCCCCCTTTCTGTTTTGCTGAAGACCAAAGAATCTCAAAGAAAGCTGAAAGAGAAAACAATTATAATTAATCAACGTCCATGTGGATTGTGTATTGGTATAAGCAGTAGAGAATAGAATTTGACCTCTTAATTCTTATTCCTCCCATTTGTATGCAGAGCATACCTGTTCTTGTCCACCCTCTGAGGGATTTCAATATAAAATCTATTTTTGTCTAGCCAGAGGATCAATAGACACAATACATGTCCATATTTTCTCCCTAATTTCATGTCCACCATGGTTTAATATTAGTTTGTTTTTTAAAGGGAAATTAACCTCAGCGTATGAATTAGCTTATTTTGAATGGTGTAGTATATGCCTCTTATTTGATACATGCAATTTCATGTAAAAACACAGGATATAGATATAAATCACTATTTTCCAGCCAAGTTATCGTCTGCTAGCAATAATAAGGGGGCTGCCATTACTTTATGTGTACACGAACATATTTTTCATCCCAAGTAAAATTTCCTTCATCGTTAACTTGTAATTGATTTTTAGAGGACAAATATATATTAGATAAAGTCACATATAATGAAATGTAAGTTTAGTTTTATATATTTTTTAAAAGGTCTTAATTTGTTCATAAAAAATATACTTCATAAAAAATATACGTCAAGGACGGAGAATTGACGTCAAGGACGGAGACAATCGTAACAATACCAAAACAAAGCGAGGAATCTGCTTTACAGGATGGCTATTAGAACTCATGGGTCGTCAATTATCTAGGCCCATGGCCAATAACAATCGTAATACAATCAGAACAAAGCGACGTATCTGTTGTAAAGGTAGGCTATTATCAATGCATATGGTACCTAATGATCCGTGTCATGCACAAAATGGCAGCCTCCATGGAAAGACGTAGCAGACAATAGGTGCATCTAGAATATCACGTGGGGTTACTTGTCCTTTAACTTTGGTGGCTGCCCTTTGCTGGGATGAGAAGAAGAATTGACCATAGAGACAGAAGTAGGTCAACCAAATTAATAAAATGATATATTGATGCCTCCTCTGGTCCAATATGAGGTGTTGTAGGATATGTTTTAATAATACAATATTCAGTGGATAGAATTGTATAAGCATGATCAAGAAGAGTCTTTAAAGTTTTCTTTGTAAATCTTTGTGTAAATATGAACAGATACTGAATCAATAAATTATAGTAGTAGTTAAATCCTTACCTCCAATCTTCTGATATTAGTAATTCTAGATCATGACTTTCAAAAATAGGACTGTGGATCAAAGCTTAGGCAGATACTGAATCAATAAATCATAGTATTAAAATTTAAATTCTTCTACCCGATTTTGTGATATTAATAATTCTAGATTCTGATTTTAAAATATTGGGATCAAACCTTTGGTAGATACTGAATCAATAAATCATAGCAGTAAAAGCTAAAACCATAATAACCCCAATCTCCATAATTTTTTTATTATGAGTAGGTTATAATTTTCAGAACAGAACGTGGGAAAAACATTTTTGCAGTCTCTTGGGCTTTAAGAACAGGATAAGAAAAAAAGTGGAAAGAGAAAAAAAAAAAAAAGAATGAAGAAAGAAGAAAAGAAAAAGAAAGAAAAAGAAAGTGACCTGAATACTATTGAATTTTGTTGGAGTTAAAGGCTTGACCAACTTTGTAAAAGGACACATATATCCTACTCCCACTCTAGCTTGATCTCACCTCAGGCTTTAATCTCCTTTGCATCAAGCTAGATTCTGTATATTCTATACCTGGTCATGGTACTTAGTCATGATATATTCTGCTTCCTTTCATTCAAATTCATTTTCTGCCACAAAAGAGAGAATATAAAAGCCATACAGACAGACCGGCAAAACAGAAATGACAGTGAACTTCGAGTTGTTTGTAGAGAAGTGCCAAATGGGGTGACATCTAAGTTAACAGACAAAGTGTTGCCATTTTCAAGTTTACCAGCAGTTTAAAGGTAATGTTCAGTTTTGGTAAGCCCTCAAATTTTTTGTGTCAGAATTATTGGATTTTTGTTGATAAATAGCAAGATACCAGCAATACAAAGATGCTGTGAAGATTTCACATCCTAAACTATTAAACACATGAGAGGCAAACAATAATTTAGGTGCCAGTTCAGGGATATAAACTCCCAACAACTTCGTCATGCACTATATGCCATACACACGTTCAAAACCTACGCACAGTGACACCATGCTATCTCCTTGCGAAGCCTCAAGATTGTTGTGGGCGGAGCCTTCGGGGTGGAAAGGTCCTAGCGTAGGGCAGTATATTGTCGTGATCTAGTGTTCCTTACATATATATTTACAGCAAAATTCACTGGAAATCATTGATGAAATACCAATGATCTCGTACAAACGTTCCTTTGATACATGGAAACAACATGAGACTATATTTAACACGTTTCTTTCCAATTTCCTTTTTGCTACCAAAACTGTCCATGAGCTTTAAGCATAATTGTTCCTGAATTTGAAATGATGCCAATGTAATTACATTTGATTCTTCCATGAGTGTATTAGTCTTTGACATTTATGAACACGTGTGTGTATAATGTGAAGGGAAAACCGTAGGAAACATTGAATATCCTTGCAATTGAAATGTTCTGTTCTTCGGTGTATTTCTGGAACGGGGGTAAAAATCAGAAAGATGTGAACTTTATGGGCAAAATGTCAGATTCCGAGATATCTTCAGAGATTGCAAGAGCAGATCCAGTCCTATCTGTTCCACTATTTAAGTGTTCTACATTTAAAGATTCAGGCCTACATTTGATTTACATTTATGTTGTGGATGAACAATGATTCTTATTAATAAAACCCTTTAAAGGGCACGTCTACCCTGGTATTTGTTGATTTTAATAAAAGCAGAAAAATGAGAAAACAATTTGGGACTCGGTGACTTTTCTTGCAAGCTCCTCTCCCATTTCATGAATTTTAATTTTCTTAGTTTTTGATGAACGAATGGACTTGTTTCATACATGTTTTGTGTATAAACACATATTCCATGATTATATTCAAGGGTGCATGTATGATTAAATATTTTCTTTGGAAAAAATGGAAATTTATGAATTTTTAAGCACAGGGTTAATGGGAGAGGAGCTTGCAAGCTATGTCATGGAGTTGCCAATTTGTGTTTGATTGATTACAACTTTTCATAACTTTCTTATTTCTTATCGGATATTGCTCAAACTTTCATCGATATGCTTCTTTTAATTCCAACTTGATATCAGGGTGGACTTTCCCTTCAATTGTAGTCGTAGGTGAGAATGCCACATTTAATGATACACCTTTATATACATAGTGCTGTAATAATTGATCCAGGTCTATTTATCTTTAATTTGTAATAGTGGATCCAGGCCTACATGTATCTGTTCTACTCTTGAATTTCAACTGGGTTTTTTGTCATCCTTATTGGAACGTGACCCTACCAAGGTCAGTGCCATAGAGGGAGGGCAGTTCGCTTGCCTAGGAGATTGGGCTGGATGGAATTTTAATCAGCTAGGTTTGTGAAATGGTCAAGAGCCATGGGATGAATCAATTAGTATTCTAAATACTCTTAAAAAAGAGAGAGAAACAAAATACCAGTAGATGTATGAGTTTGAGGAATGTCATTATCGTCTTTGGGTTTAGTCTTTTATTGCCCTCCTTCATGATGAGGGCTGATATGAAATTTAATTGGTGACCTTAGTGTAGTCTTGTAGAGATCAATAGCATAGTTCACAAAACTTTTTGAACAAGAAAAATTTGCCACCACCAGTAGTAGCAGTAGCAGTATCAGGTGCAGATCCAGAGTTTATAAACATGTTCAACATGGACCCCCCCCTCCCATGATCTAGTTCGGTCAAAGGTCAATTGATTTCACCTGTACTTGCATCATGATACCTTGAAATACAATTCATTAAGAAATTGTACATTTTTATTTTTTTTTACCTTTCCTATTTTTTATAGAAAATTGAAATTATATATATTAAAGGTTAGTTATGTGTAGTTCTATACATTGCCTTCTTTAAAAATGGATGCAATGTTTAATCTGCAAGAGACGGTACAAGACGAACAAGACTTCAGCGTGCATGCAATATTATATCAGAATGTAAGGAAGGAGTTGACTGGGGCCCCACGCTTTCTATTGACGTATTGATTTGTTTGTGTGTTTACGTAGGCAGTGGAAGATGAGGTAGTAATTGGAGCATCTATTACACCTGACCGATTCAAAAGCCGTCTTGACGTCCTAGAAAGGTCAAAATCATGACGCACCCCTTAAATAGGGGCCGAGGTATTACCGTGATATAGGTAAAGTTTGTAGTCTAGACCAATGAATTAAACCTGTCATACCTAAAGATGTTACCGTTTTTTCTTGCATACAGGCTGCGATATTTTTACCCAAAATATGATCCCAAAGTCTGGGTACGGCCTATAAGCAACAACAGACAAAAATGAACCGCCTCCAAAATCACAACACGTATTGGAATGGACGGGACTAGATCTACGGTGAGCCTGTGCTCTATCTCTATCGATGTAATTATCTTTCAAGTATTGAAATATTTTCATTCATACATATATAATTCAGAACTAATAACTAAATATCTCATAAACATAATTACAAATTTTTGCCTCGTATGGTGTTCTGAGGTTGACAAAGGAAAGCACTCGAACGAAGCTTGATTGAGCTCGAGTACCATGCTGAAATTAGCTCCTGAATTTTCTTCCCGGGTCGATTTTATGGTAGTGTCAAAGAGGCAAAAGTATTTTCTGTTCTATGAGCTATTGTAATGGACGTTACAGCACTACATATGTGCTCTATAAGTTTTAATGTCTTTTGAGCGCACCCCTCGCATGTGTAGATATCTATGGCACCCCTCCACCTGCGCGCTATTTTAGCGCGGTCGTATCCTCGCAAGATCCTTGCATTCACGGCTGATAGTCCCGTTCGTAGTCAAACTTTAATAGTAGGGAGACTGCACGTACCGTAGTACTAGTCTACAAAGATGTACGTGTTTGCGAGCACTACGCTTCGTCAGATTCTCTTTCTCTTTTTAAATTGTTAATGACATATTAAAAGCAAAGACATCGTCTTCAAATAGTCAATACAATAAACATTTGGCCCTTGTTTTTTTGTTGTATGATTTTGGGGGGGCATCTCGTTTTTCCGAAGGTTCGTTTTTCCGAAGGTTCGTATTTCCGAAGGTTCGTATTTCCGAAACACTAATTTCCCATGCCTGGGGGTTCATAATTCCGAAAATGAAAAAGGGTTCGTAATTCCGAACATTTGTTGCATTATTCCGAAGGTTCGTTATTCCGAAGGTTCGTTTATCCGACGGTTCGTTTATCCGAAGGTTCATAATTCCGAAAATGAAATAGGGTTCATATTTCCGAAGGTTCGTATTTCCGAAAATGAAAAAGGGCTCATAATTCCGAAGGTTCGTATTTCCGAAAATGAAAAAGGGTTCGTATTTCCGAAAATGAAAAAGGGTTCGTATTTCCGAAAATGAAATAAGGTTCGTATTTCCGAAAATGAAAAAGGGTTCGTATTTCCGAAAATGAAATAGGGTTCGTATTTCCGAAAATGAAATAAGGTTCGTATTTCCGAAAATGAAAAAGGGTTCGTATTTCCGAAAATGAAATAGGGTTCGTATTTCCGAAAATGAAAAAGGGTTCGTATTTCCGAAAATGAAATAGGGTTCGTATTTCCGAAAAATGAAATAGGGTTCATAATTCCTGGAAAAACAAGCAAATTCATCAGGAGCAGAGGTGTAGCAATGGGGGGGGGAGAGGGAACGCCCCCACCCCTCCCTCATCGGATGGCGAAAAAATAAGAAAAAAAGAAAGAAAATGGAATAGGAAAGAAGACGGTTGGACTGTACAAATGATTAATGGTTTTACTCATAAATACGAACCTACCATTTTTCATTGACATTTATTATATGACATTCAAATGTTACGTAACACCATACCCGGGAATACACACACATTTTGTATCAAAAGATACATTACACTCTAAAGAAAAAGTCATAAGGTCGCGCGGCAAGCCCTTTAAAACTATCAGCGGTGGGGGGGGGGGGGCGGGGGGCGCTAATTGCCCTCCAGTCCTATTTGGATTAAAAGAATGTGAAAGAAAGATGAGTCTCGTCCGGGTCTGAGATACAAAACTGTATTTGGGCAGCCATGTTCATCGTTAATCTCATCTCAAAGTTCTTCTTTCTTCATCCTGTCGCTTTCTTCTTTGTTTTCCTTTCGCTTTTTTCTTATAATCTATTTATTCCCATATGCATATACGAATTTCAGTGTTGAAAAAATCGGAATTAGGTTTTCTGTTTTCTTTCCTTTTTTCTTCTTTTTCTCTCTTTTTTCCCTTCTAACCTCTAATGAATCTTTTCACCTTTTTCTTTTCTCCTTTCTCTTCCCTCTCCCTCCTTTTTGCCCACATAGTGGCGCATATATTATATACTGACAGCAATGTTGAATATGAAAGGGGGAGTGACATCCCAACACCCCACCCCTGCCCCAACCCATTTTAGCAAGGCCCATGATAGGGGTGGGGTAGGAAAATTTATATATCTTATCATAAGTCATAAGCCTGATCATGTGATCTCACATTGTGCAGTACGCAGTTATCTTTATAAAGTTCATATAATGGAACTTAATACAATAACTACGTGTATTTGAGGGCCTCGTGTTTGAAACCAAGTGGATGGGGTCACCATGCCCCTCGAAGTGACTTAAAACCGTCGTTCCACTGTTTGCTTACTTTATACAAACATAAATTATCGAGTAATCGCAGATATCGGTTAACTATAATTTTTATAATTACAGGGGCCGCATAACTCCCTGTTTTTAAGTAGGGGGGGGGGGGAGCTGACACATCTTTCCCGAAAATCCACCATTATGTTTCTACATTTTCTAAATTTTATGAGCGAGCGAAGAGAGCGGGGAAAGAATTAACCTACAATTTTATTTTGTCAAAGAAATACACGAGAAAAGTTTATGTACATGATCACCTCCTATACTTGATAATTATGTCGGATTTCGGGCAGTTTGCAACACGAATATGTGTATATTTGCTGAACGAGGCATCCAAGAAAAGTTTAAGTTTTACGAACGAACGAGAAAAAAGGACACTTTATCATCTTTAAATGCTATCAACAAAAGACACTTACAAACATTATTCTAAGAAGTATATATGTGCTCCTTAATATTTTACCTGAAATGATATATCTTAACACTCTCATTTTTACGTATAAGTTACCCAGTTTATTTGATGACAGTCATGTTCACTCTTAATTCATCTGTGTATTCATATAATACCCGTCAATCTGTCAATCTACCATGTTTCACCAACCTAAGGTTTTCTCTACTTTAAATTCATTTGGCATTAAAGCTATGGTCACAACCCACAAAATTAGCCTGCAATGGGAGTAAAATATGATGTTATGTTTTGCATAATGAATTTGTATAGTCAAATAATTTTACACATTCATGCATTCTAAATGAAAAAAATTACGTGTTAAAAAATTGCCTTATTTTAGTAGCCAGCCTTAGCATAATATGCTTTGGACACTATAATTTTCATTATGGATATGTAGAAATTTGGATCCACTGGATATGTGTTTTGAGGTTGACAGATAGAAATAGGCCCATGGTTACAAAACTTTAGTAATCATTAGGATCATTTGAATGTAATTAAGATTCTATCATCATCTGAAAAGGAAAGTGAGTTCAGCATTATCACATTATATTACTTGTGAATAATAGACATCATTAATAGACGTCCATATGCACTCGTCAATGTTCATCAAAAGATAATTCTTGTATGAAATGTAAATCATATCACAATATATAACTAAAAAGAGCAAAATAGGAGGTAAAGATCAGAATCCAGAACTTTAGTAACTCCCAGTGTGGGTGATAGCAGGGGCGGTGGAGCGTCTTTCAAAATGGGTGGGGGCACCAACAAAAGGGGCACTTTGGGGGCAAAGGGCACCTACAAAGGGTGAAAAAATTGCGGGAAACGCCACTTTGAGCTGAGACAATAGTATATTGCTTTTGTTGGTGTCCCACCCATTAATACACTATCGAATATCATTTTCGACACATTATTGTTTATGTCTTAGCATGGTTCTAGATGAAAAAGAAAAAAAAAGAAAAAAAAAATATTTTACAGTTGAGTGCAATGATCTGATTATTCATATTGAAGATATTTTGAATAACAGCGATTTTCCTAATAATTATGATAAAAAGACAATGGGAAATGCGAGCGAGCGTAGCCAGCGAGCTTAAAAAAATTTAGAAAGAAATTGTCGTTCTTCCTATTTTGATGTAAGGGCACTGCTCATTCTTGTATAACTGCCCCCTGCTCCACTGCCTCTCATTATGCTGATATCAGTAGGGGATCGGAATCTATTATAAGGGAAGCCTCTCTGAGCTAGGTAGGCCTATCTGGTTCTTTTGTGGACTTTATGGCTCAATTTGTAAGCGACATCGGAGTATATACGAACAATATATTAAATATATATATAGGTATATAGGTATAGGGCACTTATCACAAGACAAAGCGGGCACTTATCAATAGCAGTGACTCCTTTATGAACTCTCTGTAATATTATGTTGTTGTTTTTATTGCTGTTGTTGTTTTGGGGACCGGAGGGGAGGGCTTGTAGAGTCATCTACAGAGCCATATTACAGACTTCGGCCAACTCGGTTTATTTGGGCACAACATGGCGTATATTCCTTTGTTTAGTGCTTGCCTAACAAAGCAACAAGCGCCATATTGCTCCCTACATGGAGCCGAGTTGGCCAAACTCTGTAATAGATGGCTCTGAGGGCTAGGGAAGCAGGACGCCCCCACCTTATTTTTAGTTTACACTTTTCATAGTATACTTTTTTAATCACAATTTATGTTCACGAAGTAATTACATCTTAAAGATAATAAAGTGTCAATGTTTGGCTCGCTGGAATCCAGCAGCGTGGTGCCCGAACATCCTTTTATTTTGGGAAGCGAGATGGTCGGCTAAAATCATTATTCTATAGACAATATCTCCTTTTTTTTACTTGCTCACTAGCGCGTAAGATTTAGAAACGGAATAGTTTGGGACAGGGAACGCCCTTCATTAGGGCGAGTGAAGTGCCCAAATATTCCATATTCGGCAGTAGGGTTCAGTTATATTATTCATGGCTCATTATTACATGTTCTATATTTGTCTTTTGATGGCGAAATTGCACTTCCATTACAATAAAAAAAGGGTTTTATGTTTTTTCTAACTCGCTTCGCTCGCTTGCAAATTGTACGAACGGGGAGTATGATATTCTGCCAAGAGGCATCAGCTCCCCCTTTCAAAAACATTACGTGACCATTTTCTGCTTGTAAAGATCTACTTGGAACTTTGGTGTGTCTCATTTTCCAAAGCGGTATATACATTATATAAATAACTTCAAGCCAATTTCGTTGTAGGAAATTTAATCCGGAATCCGATCATTCACTTTCTTCAATACATCAATATGTATTTTAATCACCGAAGTAATATCATTTTATGAGAAATTAAACATTTATTCCTGAGGCGCTCGCTCTCCACGCTCGCTCACAAATATTGGTTATTATAATAGGAACAATTATAATAATGATAATAATATTAATAATAATAACAATAATGATGATAATAATAATAATTATAATAATAATAATCATAATATAATGATAATATTGATAGGAATTACGATAATAATGGCTATTTCTCTGGATTTTATTATAATAATTGTTATCATCATTGTTATGATTATTGAGTACGAAATGAATATCTTTACACTTGGCAGTCTTACCCCTCCTCCCTATCCAAAATACGGATTGACGCCGTATTCTCTGAATTTAAACCCTTTTTCATTTTCGGAAATACGAACCCTTTTTTATTTTCGGAAATACGAACCCTATTTCATTTTCGGAAATACGAACCCTTTTTCATTTTCGGAAATACGAACCCTATTTCATTTTCGGAAATACGAACCCTATTTCATTTTCGGAAATACGAACCCTATTTCATTTTCGGAAATACGAACCCTTTTTCATTTTCGGAAATACGAACCCTATTTCATTTTCGGAAATACGAACCTTTTTTCATTTTCGGAAATACGAACCCTTTTTCATTTTCGGAAATACGAACCCTTTTTCATTTTCGGAAATACGAACCTTCGGAATTATGAACCCTATTTCATTTTCGGAAAAAAGAACCTTCGGAAAAACGAACCTTCGGAAAAACGAACCTTCGGAGTAACGAACCTTCGGAATAACGAACCTTCGGAATTATGAACCTTCGGAAAAACGAACCTTCGGAAATACGAACCTTCGGAAAAACGACATGTAACCGAGTTTGGAGGGGCAAAATTTCTTATGCTTGTGATTTTTCCCCATATATTTTCTTTCCAAATGAGTTGGTGCAGCCTGTATGGCGCTGCGGCCATTAAGCCAGAAAATACAGAAAGTATGTTGGATTTAGTGTGCTTTTTAAATGTAAATTTGAGGATATTGTGTTTGGGATCCTGATTGTTTTGGTTAAAGGGACCCTGTGATAATGCTGGTGTTAATTGATCTCAATTTAGAAACTCTGGGAACCCGAACTCCTCTCTAACCTGATTAATACCCTTTTCATATTAGGGGTAGAAGTTGTCTTAGTCCGGACTTAGCCATGACTAAGACCCCTGTTACACTGAAATAACTACCCTAGACCAGTCTCAGGGCACCCCGAGACTGGTTGACAAAAATTTTGGATCCCTGTTACACCAAAATCGTAAGGAGCCTCAGGGTGCCCAGAGACTGCTTTTTGTACGTTTACACTAACTTACGCAAAGCTACCCGAGAGTGAGACTTTCTGTTTGTGGACGTTGTGGGCGGACTGTATTTAGCGCACGTGCTAGCAATGCACAAACCAGTCCCAGGTTGGTTAGCGTTTACACCGGACCCTAAGGAGTCTCGGGGCGCCCCTAACCAGTCTCGGATCACATCGCTAGGTAGTCCGAGACTGGTTTTCTCAGAAGTGGTCTTGGGTAGTTTTGTGCGTTTAAACCGGATTGGAAAACTACCCCGAGACCAGTCTCGGGACTCCCCGAGACTCCGAGGGGTATAAGCCGCGATACCAAAGCTAATACGAAAGCTATCAGCTTTCAGTAAACCCACTTTTAGTCTGGACTAAAAGCCGACTTCTCGAACCACTTCTCCAGCAGGGTTAAGTCCTGACTAAGCCCTGACCGGAAGTGGTACAGTAATACAATAACATGAAAGCTATGAGCACTAGTGATGACGACTGAAAGTGTCATTCCAGAGTTATCTTTCTGTTTTTGTCAATTCATAAATGGTATTTCTGTGATAAAGCCTCTAATGATGATGATTACATCTTGCTGATGCAGCTCTACTGATTTTCAATAAATGGAGAGATTAGCAATATTTGCGGTACTTATACAGGTATATATGTTAAAACTGTCAGTTGAGTGTAATTAATGATCATTTTTACTATCCCTCGATTTAGAACATATGACTATATTTGTCATAGAAATAAATATAATTATATATCAACATCCATTGGGAAGGCGTATCAAGAATTTAAAAACAAATTGAGAGGCGTATCAATATCTGTATAAATATTTTGTAATCGACAGTACGGCGAAATCTACGTACCACAAGTTTGTACTCACTCAAATTTGGCATGCCTTCTCGGCGCGATATAAATAGTGCGGGAGTAGGGGAGGGAAGAGACCGCAGAAACCATGGAAACAAATGCACATAGCAGATTTGATGCGGTCTTGCTGCTGTAATATGAAAGCTATCTGGTCTTACAGAACTTTGGCAGTGAATATGAAAACGGTATAATAGTTCATAGTCGATAGCTGTATAAGCCAAGAACATAGTTCAAATGAGGTTGCATTAAATTGCTATTCCAGAAATAGTATTCTTGGAGCTACCTTTTGAAAGATGGCATGATTTGATATTCGAGCTATTTTGTTCTTACCTTCCAATGGTAGGGAGTGTTTGTCCTGTGAGGTTTAGAACATGAATTAGGAAGGAAGATCCTAGCACCTCTCTATATGGGCCACCCAAGCAGACTGAGGTACATCCGCATTCATACGTAGATGTGGAACCATATTTGGTATAGTTCATTCTAGAGCTGTTGAAAATGTTTAAGCCAAGAAATACCATATTTGTTGAATGTATGATAAATTTCATTACAGTGTAATTTTCTGGAAGCAACTACTGATTCTACAGCAAATAGATAATGAAATTCTCTTGTAACCATACTAAATCATGTGTTTATACAACTCAATCCTGAACAAATTATCGGTTGAACACAGTTATACGATTCATTCGTGGGACCATCATACATTTTCAAATGACATACTTTATTTATTGAATGAAACAACATAAAAGCATGTAAAGAGAACATTGATGCATAGCACACTGCCTGAATACTCAGACCCAAGTACAAGGCAGATAATATTTCACAGATACATTAACACACACAAATAAACCAACATGACAGAAATTAGAAAAACACTTCAAACATGTCATATAGGATCATGAAAGTTGGATTTGGTGTTTGATAAATCGGTTCAAACTTGCATTCGCTAAACAAACTAAAAAACAAAACAAATGTCAGTCATTTAACAGGATAAATAAAACTGATTACATTGAAGGAGTTACAACTTAAGTGTATGACCAGATTAGCTGTTTAATACCAGCTAGGTGGAAACATTTCAATTGTTTCACTATTATAGAATATGAAAGATATTAAGACAGTTGGATAAATAGAAATTAATACGGCCATGGCAAGAGATATTGAGAAAGAGAAAAAGAATTGGAGATGCATAAGATAGAAGAAGAGAATGGAACATACTGTACAAAACTTAACTCTCGATCATACCTCAAGCAAGAGGAAGAAAAAGAGGGAAGGAGATCTAAATGAGCGAGAGCGTATGACGTCTTCAGTGAGAGTTGGTGATACAGTCACAACGCCGTCATGCATCCACCATCATTGGGTTCAACTAGAGGACAAAGTTCATTGTAAAGTGCACCCCTTCTTCCTCTCATTCTCCTCCTCTCGCCCCCACTCTCTTCCCTCTCTCTTCCCTCTCTCTTCCCTCTCTCTTCCCTCTCTCTTCCCTCAACTCTTTCTCCCTCTATCTGGCAAGCTGTCCGAGGAGCTTTTCGTCTCTTTCTTGTAATGTGTCGATTCTCGGCAACTGGTTTAGTCATTCTGTATGACTGTGGACAGAAAAACCATTCCTCTAGAATTCATTCTCTCCCTTTCTCTCTCGCATCTCAACATCCGTCTTCACTACCCACCCTCCTTCCTTTTTTCTAGTAATCCTCCAACTAATTTCAGAAATTGGATCATCAGAGAATGAGTCTTCCTGAGAAGATGCTGTTTGAAATTAAAGATGTTGGGGGTAATTCCCCCATGGAAAATTGATTTTCTTGTGAGATCATCCAAGCGTGGAATCCATAGAGGGTTCTCTTAATGTTTTCCTCTCCCTGCAAATTAGTTTGGGACCGGATGCATTGCATTTGTGGGTGGCGGATGATAGCGTATGGAGATACTGCTTTCTAATTTCTGTCTTCTTAAGGTAACATTGTTCTGGTTCTTGCATTAGAAGCTCTGGAAATTACCTCGAGACCAAGGGATTGGCATGGAAAAAGATTTAGGAAATTGATACAAGATCTTTATGTGAAGAATGCATGGACAAATATTAGAAATTAATTTTCTGTTACTTGAATTAAGTACCAGAATTTAGATACAGTAATTATTAGTTTACTTGTCGATGTAGGAGCAAATGATTTTTAAAATTGATAGTATATATCCAGAAATATAAGGCTGTTTTAACTTTTAATGCTTATATTAATCTAAAAGTATAACTGATGGAATGAGAATAGTTTTGATTCATTCTTCTTTTCAGAATGATAGAATTGTGATGATTATCTCCTGTATTTATAACAGTGGTTGTATATACAGATTTGCACTCTTTTGATAATGTCTCCTTATTTAGAAGCAAATTTTGAAATTAATTTTGAGGTGAATAACTGTTCCTTTCCCTCAGGTTTAAGGTGTACATTATTTTATGTATTTCACTTTTCAAATACAGCAAGTGAGAAGAGTTTTAGATAGTTGCATTAAGATAATAGAAGATAATTTTTTATAGCAACGGATGTGTCACATGAGGCCACTTTATTTTGTTTCCACAGCTCTTTCTTGAGACAACTGATAAATGAGTTGGGCAAATGCTGCTGTAGACAATGACAAAGACTCAATGAACATACTGTGTCTTCACCAAAAAAAAAAAAAATGAAATTGTGATACAAACAATGGACAATTGTAGCCTTGTTAAAGAATTTTTGTGATATATTGACAATGGGTTTCCATTCGTTGATTTCTGCTTCAACTACTTTTTATGTTTCTTCTAACATGGGATAATTTCTCTGGAGCCCCCCTTGATAAGATCTCATATAATGGGAGGCAAGTTATAACGAAAGCTATGGACGAGACCTGTGTCGGCGAAACATCTTCACTTTCGATTCAATGTGTTATGTATAATACAACATTGCAAACCTGGAGCAATGCTAGCTATGTGTGATATGCTACATGTAATGAGTTATCCATGTGCTGTTTGCAGCCTATTTCTGTCCACTAGTTTTGTCACCGTGCTTCCATTTTGAATTCGGTTGCTCCACATGCTTCTATTCGGCTGATGGTAGAGTGCTCACAAACCGAAGGGCAACAGAAATATATTTTTTTTCATGCCCCACTGGGCAACTCAATGATAAATTCTATTTATAATATTCAAATATGGAACTTTCTGCCTTCCAACTAGACAAGAGAAACAATTTTTAATTTGATTGTAAAAAATTTATAGTTGGCCACATTTTGGGCAAGTGCAATACCAACACTGTGCTGTCATATACTCTGCAATTCCTTTCCTGACAATTAGACTTCCTATATGGTCATCATCTATTTATCTCCCTTCCCCATCTGACCATACTAATCACCCCCTAATCTATTCCTCTCAAGTTTTTATACCGATCATATTAAACAAAATTTTCATATGTGTTTTGGGTGAGAGGGTTTCCGGACGGGAGGTTTTGGAGAGAGGATATGAAACCCGCTTTCACACAGGAGTAAAATTCAGTTATTTAAAGCTGATTAGTTTAAAGAGCTTTAAACTAATCAGCATTAAAATATACGATAGCATTCAGACAGAGAAAATTTTGGTGTGATCGTTAGAGATTCACTGCTGATTAAATGCGTAGTAGGGCCATCGTGCATAATAATAGCAGATCATGTCAATCAAAGCACGTGCTCGTTCTTAGCTCCTTCTTAGCTCCACCCAGTTAAAGATGTATATCTGTTCACACACAAAATCTCTTGCCTCCTCTATACGAACTTCCGTATCTGTAGGCTGCTCTGACCGGTCTTTAGATCGTGAGTTCGTATCTGTCCGAACATCGTATAGTTCGATGTTCACACAGGAAAAATTTGCTTTGGAGCTGATTAGTTAATCAGCTTTAAACTAATAAGCTTTCCATACGATGAATTTTACCCTTGTGTGAAAAGGCCGTAGGAGTAGGTATTTGGGAAGGAGTTGTTTGTCATAGAAGTTGTTTATCGAATGAGTTTTGCTCTCTTTAGTTTTTCGAAGCATTCATAGCAAATGAAATGCTAATTATTGTCAGTAAGCTTGACATGGCATTTTGGATACATGTATTCCTATAGACCCATAGGCAGGGCTCCACATTAAGTTTTTTGTAAGAGATCAGGATCAACATTTTTGTGCGTAACCCCCATAATAAAATTGGAAAATTTTGGGATCCAGACTATTCTTGTCACCCAGGTGTTCCGGGGCCTGTTAACTGTCGAGCCCTGCCTTAGGCTTCACAATGTTCAAATAAAATACCTCCTTTGTTGAATATTGATTTATGAAAACATGAGTAGTATTCCATTTTATTTTCTTTATTTTGGTCAGATTAATAATGTGTATCATGAGTGATATGTCTCAAATGAGGTTGTTTTCTAAATTAACTTTAAATCAAACATATGATGTGTATGATGTATTTCATGGCCCTCAACATTTCAGCTCTTCGAGAATTATGTGGTCTTTGTTGGTAGGTCCAACTTTCTGTAATTTTTTGAATTCCTTTCTCATTTGTCTATTTGCATTAAAAAGAGTAGATAACTTTAGTGACGCCACAAATGGGGGTGTTATCTCTAAAAACAAGCCCTATATTTGAACATGTCTTTGTTTGGAAATAATTCCATTGTGTCTGACAATCTGTTGTCCTCTGCTTTTTAGCAGACCGTAACTTCCTGTATGCTGTAATGTTGATTATCTGAGATATCAAACAGGGGGATGCATGTTTTCCTCAAATATGTTCATCCCTTTTGAATTCAGATATTAAATAACATGTCAAATGATGACTTTCAACTTTGAGATGATATCATACAATTAATGGCATGTATATCCTGGACCATTGTGTTCATTGACATTGATAGACTTTATTGCTTTCATTCAACAATGTCTGTCATTTCAAAACTAATCAAGAAGAAAGAAATCAAGGAGGTTAAAAGTGTAACTCCATTGACATTTGTGTTTTGAAAAATGGAAGTATAATGCACCCAAAATGTTTACTTGGTAATGAGCTTGCACTTTTCAACTCCGGAGTATTTATGTGTCTGGATTATAAAGCAGATAATTATGGGGTTCGGTACCTCTTATTTGAGAGAATTGAGATGTGCTACGTGTATATCAGTATAGGATTATTCTCTTTGAGATTCCACACGTGAGCAACATGAAAATTGTAGTGATAAATGGATGTGACATCAACTCTGAATCATGACTTTTAACCCAATTGAAATGTCAGTGTTTTTCTGCTGAAATGGCCAATTTTAAATATTTGAATTATTTTTCAGTAGTTAAAAAAAAAAAAAATTTTGATGGATGCCCTCCATTTCCTATTACTCATGCAGGTAGCTCTAGATCAGTGTTAATTTTAAGAGAAAACAATGACACTGTTTTAATGGTATTTACATGCTAGTATGATTTTGTTTGTTCTTATGAATGAATTATTCAGAAGGAATAAGGGTACCATACAGTTTACAATTCAATTCAATTCAATTCAATTTATTTCACATTCGATAAAAAGGAGCAAACATACAAAATTTAAATCACAATTATGATTTAAAAAATTTAAATCACAATAAACAGAGAATATATACATCAATAGAAAACAAAACAGGTAATATCAAAATGTGAGGGACAAACAAAGTTAACAACAAAATTATTCCTACCCCCTGAAATTCTGAAGTCTTTTGTTTTTTTCTTAAGAATGAAAGATGGACTAGTGGAGTTTGGCCATTTGTTAAATACTTTTAATTGTTAGCATAGGTGAACAATGAATGTGGTTTTACCTCATTTGCATAACAATGGAAAAGCTAATATATTCATTCCCAGACATTAATGGTGCAGGTCTTGATAAGGAAACTTCAAATGATAATGCCACATTTATATGAAAGGAGGAAAAGTAGGAAGTACTTTGGGAAATATATCTGGGATATTCTGTCAGGCTAGGTGGATGTGAATAACACGATCGCAAAGACTTTCCGAAAATCAATTCAAGGGTAATTTCAATACCCTATTGTATTGCCAATAGAAATCATGTTGGGATTACATAATACATTATTGTAATGTTCTCACATCTTAAAAGGTGAGGGACAAGGCTATTGATTTTTAGAAAGTCTTTGGGAGCATGTTGAATATGTACAAAGTGATTATCAAGAATTTATTTCAAACTATGTGTATAAATCTGTCAGGAGAATATACAGCCATGGAAAAAATTATTAGACCAAGAATGGTTATTGACAGTGTTGTTTTTATGGTAAGAAGGATATAAAATATCATAAAAGCAAGGTACAATTACTGGAATTTCTTATTTATTCAATGAAACACAAAGACAAATCATTTTTATAAGTTTGTATGCATATTATAGTACCCTTATTACAGAAGCTTGGTCTAATAATTTTTTCCAGGGCTGTATATATGAACACCTTCTGAATAAACAATAGCTGTAGCAGTTGTTGCAGACCAGAAATTACAATTAATTGAATCATGGATACGATTGTAATGATATTACTAGTGTTTAAAAGTGAGAAAAAAGATGTTCACTAGTACTTTTATGACACATTGGCAAGGTCACTATCTATTGTGCTGATGTAGATCGCGCCACTTTGCATTATTCATTTTCTACAGAAATAGACAGTTGGTATCATATGATGGACTGTTGTTAGGGTCACGCATCTATCACTTGTTCTAATCAAATGTTAGGCCTCAATGTATTATGTATTTATGTAAACAGGCATAAATGTTGGTAAAGTAATTGTATGTGCCTATACATGGACTTTGTTTTTAACGAGAACAAGTTTTTTAGTTGTGTTCTGCCCTCATAAATCTTGAGAATTAAGGCATTTTTTAAACCCCTTTTAATAGCTTTCACCAACATTAGACTACTTTTAATCTCAAACCTTTAAAATAATGTCACCAGGAAATCTTTTTATAGCAGATGTTGTACTTTGAAAGAAAATAATAGAAAAATAATTTACAGTATCAGCTCACAAGACTGTTTGGTGCTACTGAGGGGGAACAAACTTATGACCCAGATATTCATGAGGATCAGTGGACAAAGTCTTGTTTAGCCTCCGAAATCAGCCTCTTTATCGAGCTCAGTCTGCTGTGGAAATGCACGACATTGAATTTTTATGCTCTGATCTAAATCAACCCCCGAATAAATCAACCCCCGAATAAATCTTTCCTTCTATTTTCTTCATCAGGATATCTTGACAGCTATTGTTAGAGAACTTGGTACTTAGTTCCTTTAGAACTTTTGACTAATCTGCAACAGTTTTTGTGTTATTCCCTATGTAAAGGGAAAGGTAATTTCGTCTGTTTAGAGCCAGAAGGGTGTTAACTCTGTATAAACTAATATGAGTTAACACATTCTGGTTCTTAACAGACAATTTGAGATTTGTTGTGATTGAATAGAAAGGATCAGAGGAGTTATTGATGATGAGACAGATTTCTGGAACTTCAATGATGTGGTCTTGAATATGACGAGTGAAACCGCTCGGAGATGTACCAAGCCAGGTGTGTTGTTAGAGCTACTTATGTGGTAGTACGTGATTTGTTAGATGCTTTGTTGCAAGAGAATTATGAAGATGTGAATTACCATACCAATCAGCAGGACGTCCATAGATATCGAGCTAGATACAGGGAAGGGGAAGTCAGATGTATAGTACAATAGATAATCAGGCTATGTCCTTATCAAAAAGTGGAAAACTAAACTTTTCATACAATAACACCATAGCTTCCCCCTTTTTTTAATAAGGTTTTGAGATATTATTATTGAAATGTGTAGTGAAATATTGTAGAACATAATTCAACCAAAGAAAAGATGTTTGGGCTTCATTTCATACTAAGAGTCAAGGTCAACTGGAAGTGTGCATGCTGCATCTCTCCAAGACGAATAAATATTTTACAATGCTCCTACATAAGATATTTATTCTGTGCGTATGCCCCTTTCTCTGTACAGCTATTTACTGTTTCTTTGTTCGGCTTTCCGGGGGTGCAAGAAAGGGGGAAAAAAGAATGTGAAATAGATATTCCTGTGTATGACACGACACAGGGGGAAAAGAGAAAGGAGGTAAATGGTATGAAAAAGACTGAAAAAGGAAAGGGAATAAAAGAAAGGAGTGTTTGATGATGAGAATGCGACAGAAAATTGAGAAGAGGAAAAAAGAGAACAGGTCAACGTTTCATCAAATTTGCTCTCAGCCAATCAGATGCGAGGATTTCAGTAGCTTATAACAGTTGTCGGTAAAAATCGCTGACAAAACGCTTGATGAAACGCTCCCCAGGAGAGTTATTACTTTCCACATGTGTATACATGTTAACAGGAAAAATGTGTATGTGTGAGAGAGAGAGCAAGAGAGAGAGAGAGAGAGAGAGAGAGAGAGAGAGAGGGGGGGGGGAAATAGGGGGTGGAGAAAGGGGAGGGAGATGGGGAGGGCGAGAGAGGGAGAGAGAAAGAGGGAAACTAACAAAACAAGAAAGGTGCTCTAAACAGAAAAAAAAACAAGAGAAAAACAAGTAGGAGTAGAACAAATATATAATAACTATAAGAAATTTATGTTCATTTATGGAGGGAGAATAAGAACACGAAAACAAAGAAAAACAGTAAATAAGAAAGTTACAAGTAGGAATTAAAGTGAAAGAAAATGCATGAGCCCAATCAAAAATTGGAGATAGACAGAAGCTACAGACATCGAGACACATAACATTTATAACCATATGTGAGTTCATAGATATTATCTCTATCTCCTACTCTATCTATCCTGATTTGCTTTAATTCTTTTTCTTATTTGGCTATGAGGGCACTGGCAACAAAAGAAGTACATCTTCTGCAAATGTCAAACAAATATCAATAAATTGTATTTGGTGCTTCCTCTGAGAGGGAAGTTCCATAATTTCCTGCTGGCCATTGTCAGAGGAGATAAGTCCTGCCATCCCTTCTGCTGGTGAACAGATCCTGCGGTCAGGCTTCTAATGAAGAACCAAAGAAACAAGCCCTGTGTGATGTGGTTTTGTTGGCAATATTCCTCCTGCCATCGGGGCTAACTTTCCCTTTTGCTGGCTGTGTCGTCATGGTGCTTCTGTTTTTCTATCCGGATAACAGAACTCAATCTGTAGTTATTAGCCACAAATTGCGAGGCCAGCTTGATCACAAACAAGAAGCGTACAAAAGGCACTGGGCTCAGCTGGCCTTTCAGTTGTCTGCAGAGGTTGGTGCATTTCATATCAAAATTATAATCTCCAAGTCTTAAGTAGGCATTGTCATGTTTTAGTTTGTACTTTATTAGTTTGTGTGTAGGGGGAATGAGGTACATGTAGAGATTTACACAGATTCAAAATGATGGAACGCAAACAAAGAAACAAAGAGACAAAGAGAAGAGAAAGAGAAAGACATTGACGAGACATTACTGAGACATTAGTAGAAAGGGTATGGAGTCAAATAACAAGTAAGTGATAATGCCATGGACTTAAGTTGGAAGGATTGCACTTAAGTTTGGCAGACTGGCAGTGTGAAATGTTTCTGAAATGTAAGCATGCAGTGCTCAATTCTTCCGTCGTACACTGCTCCTAACCTCTTTATATAGCCAACAGATGTGCCATTAGAATGAAGGATTTTCTGTACCTTAGAATACTATAAGACTTTGATGGGAAAACACAGACAATGAATACAGTCAGCAGATTTTGTGGGTTTTACCATAAGAAGTACATTTCTTCCTTGCAACCAAGCACTTTTCTTTGATTCTGCTTTATCTGATGAAATGACATTATTACAAAATTGACTGTCTACATCATTTTGATAATTGTTTGCTTGTTTGGTAACAAATATTACAATTGATGTTGTCTGTCCTTTCAAGTTTTTAGATGTGAATTGAATTAACATTCAGATGAGTCATAGAGTCTTCAATAACATTGTGGTTTTTCATAGAAGGGTAAGATTGATAACATTTTATAAGAGGAGCAAAGTGTATTTCTTTTCTTCCAATAGTCCTTTATGACTTTGTTTGGGTTTATGAAGGATGGTAGGTCATGACTTGAATGGCACTTCTTTCTTTGTGTATTGTGTTTCAGAAATATAAAAATTCAGTGCAATGGGACAGATGATTATTTAATGGGCATGATGCTAGCAATTGATTTACTTTTTAGAGATAATCATAGCAGATTGTGGGTCAATATTTTAAATTTCTTAAACATTTTTCACCTATTTTATATATTTCTCTATCTATCCTACCATTTAAGGCATATTGAAAGAGGTAGTCAAAAAGAATTTGGCATCATATTAACTGAAGACTGCATTTACTTGTACCTTATAAACACTGCAAAAAGAAATCATTCTCATAATTGAAAACAAAACGCTGGAAGTTCTTTCCAGGTGAAAATGGCTGACATGAGTGGTCATTGGCCCAAAATGGAAGGCACGACCCGAATATGGAAGTTTCCTTGTACTAAAACTAGATTTGACCCATATTTGAAAGCAGGTTACACCTGAATTTGGTTAGAGATTGCAATCTTCACGGATGTACTAAGTGCTAAAACTATGGAAAGCTAACGCCTCACCTACATCTTTCTTCCTCTTATTGTCTGTAGTTTCATATGGTAGGTGCAGAAATGAAACTGTGATTCCTCTTTCCATGCTTTTCTTAGCACAGGGACATATATTACCGAAAAAAGTATGCCCATGAGAGTTCATACATGGAAACATGCATAATATCTACTTGT
The DNA here is from genome assembly GCA_025617745.1 of Heliocidaris erythrogramma. NCBI lineage: Eukaryota > Metazoa > Echinodermata > Echinoidea > Camarodonta > Echinometridae > Heliocidaris > Heliocidaris erythrogramma. The sequence continues at coordinate 8,482,635 of CM046856.1, forward strand.
AGCTATTTGCCAGAGAGCCTATAAGTGGATCGGCAATATAGAGCATTTTTACTGAGCTACTTTGTCATTCAACTCAATACTTTGTCATTCAACTCAAAATTAAAAGTATGTAAATGAAGAAAAGTTAGCTCACTGCTTTTCTTTACCATCCATGTTTCCTACTTTCTCTCTTACCAATATTTATCCATTCAATACTGGTATTAATATAGTGGAGTTCTGAGAAGGGCTGTTATGAACATTTAACAAAATGAATGGTGAAAGCTGCTGAAATGAAATGAAGTTCTGTTTGAAAAATTTTAAGTTCAGAAAAATAGAATGGATTTTGAGTGGAAAACTTTTGAATGATTCTTTCCACCTCAGTTTTCAAAAGTAAATGTTTATTGCATTTGTACAACCTCATGTATATGAATTGATTTTGATAACGCACATTGTCCATATACTCCAGACTGAGTGAGTTATCTGAGGCTTTGTGTTCAACGGGTTAACCCTTTCATGATGAGAGTTATAGGCAAAAAAAAAAAAAAATCACATTTTGTTCTTCAAATTGGCAACAATATTTTTCTTTTAGCACTACATGGTACTAATAGGTGTAATGTCTTTGAAAACAATATACATGGTTGGGAATTTTGTTGAAAAGTTGAAAACATTGCCAATTTTGATAAACAATGATTTTGAACCTCTCAATGTGTTGCCAGTTGAAGGATTTTAGAGTTTATGCTTGTTTTTGAAATCCCTGGCATTGAACGAAATATAGTCATGCAACAAAAATGTGGTCAATTGTCTTGAAAGTGTTAAGGGCTGCGTACATATCAACGATAATGATAATGATAAAGATGAAACCTGTCTGTGAATAAAATGGACTGGATTCAAGGAAATTGGTGCTGAAGGCTCATTAGCATAAATTGGTGAGCACATTTTGTACTCAGACTGAGTTTTTTGGTTAAAGTTGATACAATATGTTATTATTCCTTAATCTTCAATGACCGTTGTACACCTAGTAACCATGTCAAATAGCCCCCTCCCCTTAACCAAAGTGAATGAAATTTCGCAGAACATGAAAGTCCTTAATGCTCAAAGTGGAAATAGAATACTACTGGGCAAGTAATGCTAATTAGCTGTCTATTCTGTATGAGCTTATAAGTACCCCCTGAAGCACAAATGGGATCATGGGAGAATCTGGATTACGAGATTGATAAAACTTACTCATCATTCAAACTTGCTCTGAATGGATAAATGTAAGAGGTTTGAGGATCTCCCATAGGATTGAATATGAATGTGAGGAAAGGACAGGCAAGTCTGCACAATCTAAATTTTCTGTCTTGTCATTTTACTTTGACAGCATGATTCACACTGTTCATTATCTTTCTAGTTTGCTACAAAAAATGTCTCATGAGGATGTGATAAATATGATACAGCTCTTTGCCAATCACCAATTTCACTCAAGTTTTATTTCAAGTTCATTCCCAACTCACCAACACAATGCGAAAATTGGACCTCATCTATTTTGTAGTCACTGATGAGTATTGAATACCTGAAATACCCAGAAAGTCTATATTGTTCTAGAACGATATTAAGTTTTCTTATTTGTGGCATAGTGTATAAATTGACAATAATTTTGCCCTTTTGAATGATACCAAGGGGTAACATAATTATAGAATATTCCAAGACTTGAACTTTGTTTAACTTTGATTGCAAAATGCTGTTTATTCTTAAAACCTATGGCAGAGTTCTACTTTAACAAAAAAGAAAGCCTTGCAGTTATATTTCTCAGCTAATAGTCTTGTAAATGTGAAAGCATCCGGAATAATGCCAGGGAGCAATGTAGAGCAAGTCTACGAGGTATGTTTCACCTGTGATGATGGATAGGCAGGCGAATGGGGTTTGAATTGGCAACAAATTTTAATATGATTTCTTTGATTCAATCATAAAGATTTCCTGTGTCGTTGTCAAGCCTTGATCGCTATCTGGACGATGCCTCTGCTTCTGAATGTTGTATTTGGGATACTGGAACTTCAGTGAGTTGCAAAAAACCGAGAGGAAAAAGCAGAGGAGAGATTTATAACTGCATTGTGCTATGAGCATTTGTAATGAAACTGGAAGTAAATGGTGGTTCATCATCATGTATTCCTGCAGTTGTAAGTGCTTAGTATTTAAAGGGAAATCCTACCATAATGGCAAGTTGCTCAGAAAGAAAGAAAAATCAGGGAAGCAGATTAGTGAAAGTTTGAACGAATTCGGACAAGCAATATAAAAGTTATGAATTTTTGAAAGTTGTAATCACTATACATATAGGAATTTCAACAACAAACGGGAGAGTTGACTGAAAATACGTCACAATGGATTGACCAAATTGCCGATTTGAGATTTGCATAGATTTAGTGATATCATTTTTCAAGCATTCATAACTTATTATATGTCCGATTTCTTTCAAATTTTCACCATCATGTTTCTTCTATTTTCTGCTTTCACACATATCGGCTTATCTCAAAGGCTGGATTGCCCTTTTAAGTGATATTATGGTTGGCAAAAATTAGTCTATGGGCTGTCAAAAAAAATGAAGCAAAACAAAAACAAGAACACACGATGAGAACATTTTACACCATGTTTTATATGTGTCTTTGTGATTCATTAATAGTCCAAACTATAATATTGAGCTTATTAACATCTTAGATGATATGTTCTGTCCGTAATGGACAGGGTTACAAAGCAATATACCTGTATATTCTGTTTGGAGTTTAGTTGAAATTGCATGTTACAAATATCAATAATGTTGTCAAAACACAATGAAAAATAAAATATTCTTTCAATTTATTCCAGTGATTAGAGGGAAATAATGACTATTAATTTCTTGGAAAAACTTGAATCCCTCTATTCTAAAATTGAATGAATATCCCCCTTCCAATTTTCATACTTTACTAACAGGAGAGAAAATCAATTCAATAACTGTACGGTTGCAGAACACGCACAAAAACACCTCACTCCTTATATATATCATACCTGAGCACAAAAAAAGAATTGGATCTAGTTGTCACATATATAGAGAGGTGTTGTCGAACAAGGCCTCTGTATAATATTGATACGACCTTGGATGAGGGTATATAGCTTGAACACCGGAGGAGAAAAAGAAGAGCAACAATATCTCTCAAGGTAAAGGGAAATGGAAATGACATTGCTTAGGAGCATAGTATCCTCAGATGACTGGTCAGTAGTAGGATTGTAACAGTGTGAACATTTAAAACAAATTGCAAGCTACAGTACATCATTTAAAGTTGAGTTGCTAACAGACTATTATGTTTTTAATTTTCTGTTATATTTAGTAAGATTATTAATAACCCTGTTCCTCCAATACAGGCACAATAATGTTTACACTTATTTCCTGTGAACTGATTTTCTGGATTTCTCACAATGTCAAGACCAGTTTTAGCATAAATTGCAGAAAGAATGATTTTTTTAAAACCCTTCTTTTGTATGAATTTTATCTTCTCTGTTCTTGAATTAAGATGTGTTCATCTTTAGTATGTTTATTAAGAGAATTGACTGAAAAAAGGCATGAAAGTCAGGTTATGCCTTGTTTTCAGAAAGATTTCTTTTCACCTATGTCATTCTTGAAATTCCCTATTTGGACATGTCAAGCATCGTTTCTGTTATGAATAATTACAGGTGATATGATATTCTGGTTAATGGTACAAAAAGGTATGGTATTATGAAGCACACATATAGTTCATCCTTCAGTGAATTAAGATACTCACTAAATGAGGAGGCTGGTGTGAAAAGTTGCAACTAGCTAGTAATTATAAGAGCATTGATGGTAAACTAGTCTGAATATGCTTTAGAAGCTTTAGAAATGCCTTATTATAATTGGGGTAAATTTTTACAATTTCCTGAAGTGTCATACTACACTCGGTACATGACATGTTACAGAGTACGCCTATATCCGCTGTGCTGGAAAGGCCTGACTTCCATCGCAGTGGGACAAATGTTTCTTTTCTGTCTCCCTCCTTTTTTCAGCTTTCGATTCCTGCAAAAATACAAAACTTATCCGTTTCCTTTTCTGATGTTTGTGACTTTTTATGATTTCGAGCTATGTTGGAATTTTTTTTTTAATTCTAAAGGACATGCAATTCACACCCTTTTGAGAGGAAATGGGCCTAATTGTGTTGGGTTCATGATAGGTGATAGAACTTTCTACATTCTCTGTATTCCATAACTGTTAGTGATTCAATGAAAGTTTCAGATAAAAAATATGATGTGCCCTTGGATTCTTTGAAAATGAAATATTTCAGAAAATTGTCGCTTCTGTAGTACCCATTTGTGACATATGATGCTATATTGGTGTATTATTTTGCTCATGGGCTTGGCAGTTACTATACACAGTGGGTAATCAACAGAAAAGTACATATATTTCGTTAAAATTGGTTTGTAAAGACCAAATTATATTAATGCCTAACTGCATTAGGCCTATATATTATAGTACAATTACAAAATGCCAATTTTGTTTCATGTCATGTAAAAATAGGATAGGTTGGTAATGTTGAATAAGAAATGTTCCTTGTGTTTTAGATGATAGACGTGTGCCATATTTTTTTAAAGATAAGTATATTGGATTTATAATATTTTCTTTGTCATTTGTTTTCTTCTTCATGATGCAGGATATTGTTCTTCCACCTGTTATACCTCATTGATGTGTGCAAGACGGAACAAACCTCATGCAAATGAAACTTTGAAACAGATTGGATAAGAGTTTACTTGGACAGCGTTCAGAAGACAGGATTCTGATATTGACCTTTGTACATATTTTTATGTTGGAACCGAACCAAGCATATTTGTTCAGAGGAGTATTTAAGAAGTCTGATGTGATGTGATGGGATGAACCTTTTGAATATTCATACTTGAAATTGTGAATATTCATGTTTGAAGAGACTAAGTTGTATCTTCAGTAGAGAGTGTGCATGAGTGGATCATTGCTATTCATCTGTGCACAGCATTCTTCTGGAGGATAGCAACATCTTCGAAGTGGGATTATACAAGAAGAACTTTTTTCAAAAGCTTGTGAATATGCAAATTTGAACTGCTTCAAATTATTTGATCTTCCTTGGATTGTTACCTTTGTTGGTGTATAGTCTCCTGTATCGGGGGAACTTTTATCCATATTTGAGATCATTGTAATAGCAAGGAGAACATTGTACTGTGAAACAGGAGGAAAGTGAATTTGATAATTGATAAACGTAGTTGTCAGTGTGCCGTTTAGACTTGGTTGTAAGCTCTGCCTGACTGACCGACCTAACAGAATAAAATATTTGCAACTGGGGAACTAGAATTGTCAACCAAATATTGCAGAATCTGTAAGTATAATTTTTTTTTAGAATTGATCATTTTTAGATTGATAGATTTCTGTTAATATGGAAATGGCTTAATTTTTCTAAATTTTTCACTCATCGCACTCATCTAGATATCAAAATAGGTGGACAAATTAAGATACATATGTAGCATGCGAGGGTTAACAATCTGAGGAATTTTGTTTTCTAAAAACACACATTGTTGTAAGCCAGATTACTGTAAGATGTGTGCATTGAAAATTGCATGACATTTTATTGAAGTTACTGTTTCCATAACAGTTGCTAAGACTATTTATTCATTCCTATTGATATTCTATGGCATTTGCAGCTGCATTCCAACTGCTACTGTAACCTACACAGTAAGTAGAATTCTCTTTCTAAGTAGCCCTATCCTAACTACAAGAGGAATACAGAGGCTAAATCACTGGAAAAAACCCATTGTCCATCACAATAGGATGCATTTTTGTATTTTTCAAAGGTTTTTTAAAGAGATTACTAACCGATGACGAGGTTCAAGAGCCATAAAATAGTTTAGGGGAAAAGAGCCACAGGCAAAATAAGCATTGAAATAGCTTTGTGGCTTGGTGGTGCAGTTGAGTGAGGGCAGACGTGCTTGTTCTGCCTCCCCTCAACCTTGGGGGAGCAACTCCATTATGGGGTGCCTATGCCGATTTACGCACATACACTGCTGTCCATGTGCAGCAGGCATGTATGCATGCATAATGCAGCATTTACTTGTCACTTTGGTTGAATTTTCTATGCAAGAAATTCTGTATGATTGTGTGATACATCTTAATAAAGTTAAGATGTTATTAGCTTATACTTAATGTGTAGGCCTACATTTTGTAGGCCTTAATAAAGTTAAGATGTTATTAGCTCATACTTAATATGTAGGCCTACATTTTGTAATGTTCGTTTTTGGAACAGTGTAGTTGTGATGAATCTATTTTAGCTCAGGAAACATTTGTTTGGTTAGAAGAATGGATAAGCTGTATAGTTATTTCATTTAGATGTTCTTAGTATGTATAAAATTTGATTAGAATTCAGGTTTTTTTTCCCCCATGGAATGAAAATTTCCATCTTGTTTTTGGTTGTTGCATATAGAACATTCATATACATGTACCTGCATGCAAAGTAAAGCGGACTGATTTTATCTCCTGCAAAGACAAGCGTCTTGTATCCCACTTTGAAAAAAGCTGTTGTATATTTATCATAGATATGGTAGGGGAAAAGATGTAGGCAAAGTTTGGACATCAATATTGATTGTCCAACTTTGGTGAGTAAATCATTGCAACATGTAAGTTGACATATTACTGGTAAAAAGAGAAGGGGTCAGGCTAACTCTTTTCATCTCTAGTATTGTGCAGTAATATATGTGTAGTTGATTCTGATTTAATAATATCTTTTTATTCTGTATAAATAGCGCTTCGAAACATTTGTATTAAGCACTTTATAAATTTGCATATTATTATTATTATTATTGTTATTATTATTATTATTATTATAGGGCCAACTCAGTTTCGCACAGTGATTAAGGTTTCACAGGTTGAAGAGCAAGCTATGCACCGGACCACCAAATGGCCGTAAATTTCATGTTCTATAGAATTTCACCTCTTTTTCAACATTACCTTTCTAGCAAATATTTCACATATTCCCATTTAATAATCTTGAATATTGGTGTTCTCAAAGGCTTATTCTAAAATGCAATATTTTATGCAAGTATTTGCAATCGATTCAGCTCTCTTGGACAACTCAGCCATGACTTTCGCCGAGTCCAGTTTGGCTATGGTGCTGAGTTAGTCTGGATCTAAAAAAAAGACAGTCCTTATCAGGCTTTTAGGCATAGACCTATATGATATGAGTTTATTATTTGTCAATCTGTTTTAACACTAACAAGAAGTCACCTGATTTCCTATGTACCTGATCAAATAATTAAAGATACTGCAGTATATGTCAAGGGCTGTAATCCATCTGAAGTGTATGGGACAGTAAGATAACAAAGAAAAACAAATGCCCAGTACATTTCTTGTTCAAATAGTGAATATATAATTTTGTACAGAGAGTGTTTCTTTAACAGACAAACTATTTAGAAAAGCAAAATATGGAACAATTTGATATCTAAACATACTTCATAATATACTTGTTTGATCAACACTCTCCAAAATGTTTTTTAAGCAGTTTAAAAAAGATTTCTGTACAATCAAAACACTTTTTTCTCAGCAATATTTAACATTTCCTTTTTAAAATACAAATCTTCTTGCAATAACTGCTTCGGTAATATATGAAAATTTTATGCATACCTTTCAAACAAAGGTTATTCTTGACAACCTGAAAGCTTGCTGGACAAAGCAGCAAATAATGTATGCCAACTGGATTCCAAGCATTGAGGCTCATTTATAAAAAGCAGGTTCGTGGAAGCTCATCACTAGGTGCTCAGAGAATATATGTGCTCGGAGAATATATGTGCATAAATTTGTATACATTACAGAAGCGGTCTATTGTGTCAATGAGGTAGTCTACAACACAAAGACATTCAGACAATTGGTTGGATAACATTGAAATTATATGTACTTGGACAATTAGAAGGAATTCAAGCAATTCAAAGGATTATCATTTTATATTTGGCATTTCTTTGTAAAGCTCATAGTTGGTTGGTGTCTTGGTGTTATGTTGTGGTTATTGGTTTTACACACATCAAACTATGAGTTGAAATAGATCTCCCTTTAAAATCTGACCTGCTAAGTTGAAATCAAACGGACTGCCTCTGTGATTTCCGCCTTGTATCAAAGTAGTCCCGCAATAAACCTTATCCTGTCTTGGCACGTACTAAAGGAAACTAGTGGTTTAGCAGGGAAATCTGGCCATTTAATTGGTCGGTGACTTCTGCAATCCATTTCCACACTCAGATTTCAGTTGATTTTGTACTGAAACTGGATCAGACATGATTATGGTTGCTTCAGCTCCCAACAAAAGATAAGCTTCATTCAAGCTTTTGGAAAGTCACTTCAAATTGAGAGGTTTGGAACCATTCTTCTAAAGATGGGAGCAAAATTTCAAGATTAAATATTAAGTCCAGTATTTTTGTTCCTATAGGAAACATGTTATTACTATCAACAGATGATAAACTTTGTATTGTACATCAGTTTGAAACTGATCATTCTTACTCACTTTTCATACCTTCAAATGCCCCCCCCCCCCTTTAAGATTGAATGCAGTAAATATTCTGTAACACTTGGAAAAATCTTGCTAAGTTAAAAAAAGGAGAACCACAGGAACTTGGAGGGGAAATTGTTTAATTAAGGTATTCAAGTGACAGTTAATCCATCGTTGACAATAACATTAGAATGTCTTCATGTCAAAATACATGCATAGCTATGTTCTCTTGTGAGGCTGGGGACCTAGAAGTCATACATGTATCAGGTCATGTTGACACTGTGCTTTAATTACTATCAACAAACCCCCTGCAAGGTTAGGAGCCCATAATACCACAACACCAAAATGATATGGTATCATATGTCTTATGGTAATAGATGGGTTAATGGGAATCAGTGATGTACAGTGTAAATCATACTTGGGAAGAGTGCAGTTTATGACCCATTTTATGTATGATGAAGTGCTGAGGATGGAGTGAGAGTGTTAAATTATTGGAATGTGAGTTGGAAAAGAACAAATGAAAACTAGAAGTTACACGTACCATTTTATTTATTTGTTTAATTAATTTGTTTATTTATTTATATACATATTTATTTATTATTTATTTATTAATTTTTTTTTTGATTTTTTTTTGGGGGGAGGATATAGAATATTAATCCCAAATGTTTTTGACATAAAAACAAGTGAAAACAAATGCAAGTGAAATAAAATATCTAAAAGATGGCTTTAGTTAATTTTGACATTTTCCCCAATGGATAAACATCAATTTAAGATTTGCCCTTTATGAATTATATGAAATAAACATCCCATACACAAAGATAAAACTCTGTCCCTTCTTTTCTACCATTAACCTTCATCAGTAATGCATGGTTTATTCAGTATCTGAATCAATTTAATAAACCCATCAGTTTTGAATAGCGAGGATATGTATCTTTCATTCCATACAGGGGTGGAGCAGTATAACATGTTCCCCCTAATGTGTTTGGGTAGGGGTACATCCTATCCCTCAGCCACGCTCCAGCTTTGCCTTTGCTATTGTGTAAGTAGTCGAAATTGTATTAGATTTATACATGAATAGAGAATGAGCAGCAGCAAATAAAAGGTTGAGGGTCATTAATGGGGATTTGCTGAATACATGAAGGGGGCACAGGATGCACCCCTGTTTCGCCCATGGCTATGCTACCAGTTGGTGCAGTATGAAGCCAAATGAAGCTGGGAGCTTATGAAAAGACTTGAGAAGAAGCATCAGAGTGTGGCCATGAACCGACATTGAATTATGTGGGGCAGATGTGAGTATAGGTCATTGATCTGTTGAATTTAGGAGGATGAGAGGCAGTATTTGCACAGTTATGAAATATATTGCTGAAATGTCCAGTCAGCAGTCAAATTCAAGTTCCATTTGTGCTTCTGAATTGTGTAATTTGTCTTTCTTGTAATAAGAAATTGCTGATATACTCAAGTCAGTGTTTAATTAATTTGCTTCTGACATTTAAATCTTTTAAACTGATGATTTTACCAAGAATAAGACAGTGCCTCCATATCAAAGCAGAACCATAAAAGTACTTATCATATTAATATATTTTTGAATGCCTGAAAATTTTTAAAAAATTGTTTTAGAAAAAAAATGTTTTTCAATTTTGTAATTTTTGCAGGTATAAAATGATAGCAAATCCAGATGATTATTTGGAAAGCATTGAGAAATTTGAGTATGGCACATATATGCTTCATTAGAATTGTATGTTGCCAAGCACCATGTAAGTTAGGTCAAGTAAAAACTAAGCACGTCACAAGACTAATCTATATTCCAATTGTTTCTAACGTAAAGGACCATCAGTACTAACCATCAGTATGCTTAGCTATTTTCATGATTTATAGATTCTTTGTATGAAGTGAATCAGAATACATGTACATGTATTAGTTTTCTTTCAAATAGTACATTTTGATATATGGCTCTCAATGATAGCCAACATTGTAGGTTGTAGCAAAAAACAAATACAGAGAAGTTAAGAGGAAGAAAAGACAACAGAAAGATAGAGATATTATGGCAAAAAAGAGATGATGACGAAGCAGAAAGAAAAAGCGTAAATGAAGACAGAAAGGAAGAAAGAGGAATGTAGAAAGAGGAAGATTAAAGCTGCAGAGGAAAAGAATAAGAAGAAACAAGATAAAGGAAAAGAAAGAAAAAAATAATGAAAAGGAAAGGAAGATAAGGAGGGGATAAAAACAAGTGAGAGAAGGGTTGAAAGGGGGTGGGGAAGGGCAAGATAGTAAGCAAAAGAAAAGCAAGACAAGGAAAGAACCATCGATAATTATTGAAAAATAGATTCTGTCCATCCATAAATAAATAATGCATGTGTGTGTCCTGCCTGTAGAGGGTGCTATTTCTCATGTATTGGAAACTCTCAACACAAAGTTATTTTCTTTGCTCTGAATTTATCTGGATTTCTTTTGTGGACCTGCTATTTTCCATTGAAAGAAGAAAGAGATTAGTAATGAGTAATTATTACTCTTCCAACTGAGAGAGTAGCATGAAATAAGGCTTACAATGCATTATTGTTTTGACTATTCTATTAGTCCTGAGTTTGTTAGAAGATTTAGAACAAAGGAGATATTCAAAATTCTGCTCTATTTGGTAGAATATAATTATTCTTATATGATTGAATAAAATGCATCAGCTTGCTTACGTGACATATGAATTCAGTTACTGTTTTTGTAAGGTGCACGATATATTGTATGGATTCAACTCTCTGTTGTAATGACATCTAATCCATCAGATACATGTAGTTTTGAACGTGCGCAAGTGATTAATCCTAAGGCCGTATTATGAAAAAACAATTACCGGTGGTGGTAATGAAATGCAGACGACATCTAAACATCAAAGGCCATCATTGTTGTTCTGTTATTAGGCGTTGTTGTGTTGCCATGGGCTAGGTCGAACACTCATGATTGCCCTTCGCGAATACAAGGTCGATAGAGTGTTTCCGTAATTGATATTTAAATGCAACAAGTGTCAAATTATTGTGGTTTAATTAATGACGAGCATGAAGGCGCCGAAGCATGATTTAGAAATGGGTTTTAACCAGACCCTGAACTGATATTTCTTGGGATCTGTGTATGAATTTCTCCTTGTTCTGTAATGCTCCTTGTGGATAACTAAACAAAACAATTTTCTTTTGTATTAAGTTGTGTAAGACCCTAATAACACTAATATAATTCATATGAAATGTGAAAGCTGAATGGCGATTCTTGTTGTTGATTTTTTTTTTGTGGAGGTTTTAGCTTCTGTATATTTGATAATCAGATGTAATAGGGAGATTTTCCGGAAAAAAATAAAAGCATTTGTAATTTTTGTCGGAGATTTCCTTCTGTAATTTTTTTTTTTTTTTTTTTCCAGGCCTATTTGTTGTGTATAGGTCTTTTTATTATGGAAGCGAACTATTTTCATTGGATGAAAAAATGTGTTTCTGGAAGAGACAATTTTTCAATGAGATGTCATATTAATAAAGTTAGATCCATTTCGTGTGTCGTCATCATAGGTACACGTGTGCAATGACCAATGACCAATGAAGTATTGTACAGTTTTCTAATTTGCTGATCTTGTCTTAAAAAAAAAAAGTAACTGTACCTCTGGAAGGGCTAGGATATATCTTTTGAGATGTAAGTGTGACTTGTGTTTCAGAATAAACAACCCCCTAAAGAAAACAAACAAACAAACAGCCCCCAAAAAATGCACAAAAAGAAAACCAACAAAAAACAAAACAACTGTTCTTTCCCTTTTATGCCAGTGACCATCCTCATTTCTTTAGAATTGCAATGTTTGATGAGTTTGTTTAAAACTCTTGCTGTGTAATGCTGTTCCTGTTATCAATAATTGAAAGAGCTCTTAAAGTGGGAAAATCAGCTTTTGTATGTGTGAAAATCAGCTTCTGTTTCCTCTGCAGTACATATTGATGAAAACTGAAAAATTGTGTCATTTGTGAAGGTTACTGATAATAACATCTGGATATAAGTAGGCTTTCCAGAAGACTGGAAGACTTTGTCTTTCAGTGATACCAAAAGAGTGACTTGTCTATTTTAGTCACTGAATTTGAAGTCTTTTTTTTTCTTTCAAAAAGCTTAATATATATCTCTGTTTTCATTTATTTTTGTTTGGGTTGGAGTGGGAAGGGGGGGGGGGGGGGGGGAGAGGATCTAGATGTCATTGAATTTTCTGGAAAGACCATACATACAATCGCATGTACATGTATATTGCCAGGATGTTAATGGATGTAAGAATTGAGAAAAATATATGAAAGAGAGACCAGAAAAATATAACTACATGTAGTAGGCTTTTTACACTTGCAAAATTGTGCTTAGTCCCGTACATGAGTATTTAACCCCAACGATATTACGGATCTAAGCTTAGCCCACTTTCTGTTCATATTGCATTTTACCAAAGTGGGCTAACTCCATGATAGTATGGGATTATTTTATCCCTGGAAAAAAGCCCTACCAAAGGTTGGGCTAAGCACTCTGGCTCGGGAGATACATGTAGTACGGGAATAAAACTGCAAATGAGAATAGCAAAAAAGAAAAATAGTCTGGGGTGAAGGATAGTACGGGGTTAAAAAAATCAAGTGTAAAAAGCCTATTTATGTATATGAGATAGGGTTATAAAGGAGATACTTTTATAGCTCTAGGAGAAACGTTATAACGTTATAAAAGGACAAAGAGGAGGTTGAGAGCAAGTCAGAAAGAGAGATAATCAACTGACTTGGAAAATAAGCACATAATTGTAACTGTTTCTCATTAAAGTGAATGGTAGATGAAATGTCATTTATATAATCAAGGATACGTGTTGGGCATGTGGAGGATCGAGGTTCACTTTGGCACAGGTTCATGGTTTGATTAAACTCTGAAAGGCATTCAATATCACAATTAAGTTTAGGATAATCATCCTCCAGACAGGTGATTTCATTTCCATGAAATAAACCTTCAGTCTTTGAATCATAAAAGTGTACATGAATAACACTTCATTTAGATTCTGAAGTTAGCTCATATTTTCCATCCTGCCTGTAATGAAGACTATCACCATGTGCGCTTTGCATCCATAACTTAAAGTACAGGGTGGGTCAATGGCCTGGCTAATAAATTGGGAGCCAAGGGGGCTGCTGCAGTGCCGCTATTCATCAGTTCCGCTCCCTGACCCGAGCCCGTCCCCGCAAACGCACCGACTGTGACACGCGATCCTAACGGCTCAGGGAATCCACTGTTTAGAGATGGAGAGTGAAAGAGAGGGAGGGCGAGATAACAATGGCCGGTTTGCCATTTGCCTGCCTGGCTGTGGAGTTAATTTGTGTTGGAAAGGTGCTTGATTGTGTGGGCAGAGAAAGTGGCTCTCAGCTCGGCAGAGCATGTTAAATACTTCTCTGATTATGCATTGTCAAAGCATTTTGAATTCATATAATATATCATTTACTTTCTCCCATATGTGACTTTCCCTATCCATGTTTGATGAGGAAAAGAGTGTAGTGCAATTAAAAGCATTTGTCATATTTTTTAAAGAGTTGCCATTTTATTCAATTTTGCTTCCCCTTTCATATTCTACCATTATTATGGATTCACTATTATTTGTGATTTGGGGTAATTACAAGTGTAACTGATGAAGATCTCAGATTTTTGTAGTTTAAATTTATGTTTAGATTACTCTGAAGTTTTAAAAGATCCATAGTAGATGTATTTTGTTTAGAATGAAAAATATAAGTAAGGAAAATAATTATCTGGTATTCATATAGGCAAAATATCTCATACATTATTGCCCCAATTAAAGAGTTCACAGCAAGAATTAATATCACATAAATAATTATGTACCCATACCTCAAACCTTTACATGTATATCGACAATGCGTAGTATGGTATAAACAATGTAGGTGTAGAGGATTTTGTATTGCAATCCATTTTTGTTCTTACAGCTTCCCATTCATAGTAGATCATATTTCATAAAAGATTGTAAAAAAAACCCTTTTCTTACATGATATATTATGATTTAGAGAAGTTTCAATATTGAGATAGAAATGTAAAACTGTTGTAAAACTGAGAGATCTCTTAAGAAAGGGCTTCCTAATAATTATTCCAAATAAGTTAATCTGAAATAACATAAACTAAATAAAATCTTACTAGGCAAATATTTCCATTTATTTTATTTAAACTTTGGAATGATAAATTTGATATTTTTTCCTTTCAAGGCCATTCTATAGGATTTTAAGCTAAGCATGCATACAGGAATTTACCACCAAATCTGACCTACCGGTCCAAACTTTGTTACTAAATATTTAGAGGCGTTATGTTTTATATTTCTCTTTAATTTTACCTTTTTACAGGCAGATTGGTGAAGGAGATCAAGAAGAAAAGGGTTGTTTAAAGGAGTTTAATCTCCAGGTGTATCACTGTTGTGTCTCGGTATCAGGTGAGTTCATCGTGGTATTTTCATCATGGTATTTTATGTCATGCTAACAGAGGAATTAAAGATAATGTTGAGTTCTGGTCATGCAATTACATTGTGAAAGAGACTGCTAGAAGCAGGAAAAGGTTGATGATATCTAAAAAAAAAAAAGGATTGTTGTATACTGTGAGGTTTCAATCATCAAAATTAATCCAAACTTGCTCAAAAGCACATGCGCCGCTCACAGAAATGGGTATATGGGACTGCACACATATGTGGCATGAGTGTTTGGCCCGAACGTTTCAGCTTTTTTTCGTCATATTTTGAATAAAGTCTATTGAAGTGAAATCCTTTTCAGGGGACATTTCTGCTATGATGTTCTTCCAAACTGACATAAAAAGGAATGAGAAATTTCACAAATTATTTTTCTCCTTTCCCAGAACTCAAGCTTCCTTTAACTTTGCAATATTTGCAATATGCATGGCATACAATATTACTATTAATTTGAACACATATTGATGGTAAATAAAGATTAAATGCCTATGCAAAGTTTCAATCTATCTGGAAAGGGTCCCATACAACTTAGAAAATACATATATATTTGCAACATTTGCAATATGCATGGCACAGTGGCATTCTTGTCGATACAATACTACTATTAATTTTATTACATATTGATGGCGAACAAAGATTTAATGTATATGCAAAGTTTCAATCTATCTGGAAAGGGTCACATAAAACTTAGAAAGTACATATATCGGTAGTGTTTGTTCTCCCGTTCCACAACACAATATTAAATTTTGAAGGTTTGCGGATATGCCCCGTGAATATTGATTTCCGCCTTAAACATTTCCATATTGAAATAGTTTGTATAACTATTTCAATATGGTGAAGTTTTAATAAATGTATTAAGTGCTTTTTGATGTCTATAAAAAGCAGTAACACTCGACCTTTTTTAGTTGACAAAGGGCAATCTGGTACATTGGGAATCCATTGAGTCTGATTACTTGGGACGAACTGTAATAACAACTAGGCCTCTGCTACCTAAAGGCCACAGTTGAACTTTAGATAAAATTGACGTAAGGAGGAAGTCAAACTTGACTTTCTTTTGGCATCTTCACACCCTGTAGTAAAACCATGTGCCTCTAAGCATCAGTTGTGAGAACCTGGTAAACATTATTCTGTCTGTCCAAAAGTATATTTAGATTTGGAAAGCCTCAGTGAAGATGCTATTATTGTAGTTTGGTCAAGTGTCAATGATTTCTGGTGATCATGGTCTAGATCCTTCACTGTAATGCACTTATTGCAAGAAACACAAAAGATGCCTGAATTACCCAAAAAAAAAAAAAAAAAAAAAAATGTTCCTCAATCATTGCAAGGGCAGTAGTATTGGAAGAATTGTTTTAAAAACTTTGTTTGTTGATCAGTGGAATGTATTAACCACATTGTAATAAACCATCCGCATTTACAGTTCATTAAAAAAACCCAGGCACAAATGATTACTGAGGACTACCTTTTCCTTTGTCTTTGTTTATTAAACTGTAGCTAATGTATTTTTCAAAGTAATGGAAAGGAAAGGGAAGTTCAGATGTGGTTTTCACAATTGATGTGGAGGAACTGTTCTTTACTTTTTACACCTATGAGAGTTCAGTTGTTAAAAAAATAACATTATTCTCCATACAACACAGTGAAATTTTTGTCAATGCAAACTTTTAGCACCTGTTAGACAGCAGCATCTGTTAATATTCTTCTCTTCACAATTGACTGTATCCAGGGCTTTGGAATAGCTTTTTAAGGGGTCTGGGTTGAAATTTCTAGGGTCTGTATGTATGATCCCCGTATCATAATTTTGAAATGTTGGGGTCCGAACTTAGACTTTGGGTGCCCATATATTCAGCCTTGATGTATTTCATGTCTTATAAGATCAACATCATGTCCCTAAATTAGTTGGCTGAAAACACAGATTCAAATTTAATGCATGAAACAATCGGATGAGGAATAATAAAGAGTGAAAATTTGTCGGTATTTTACTTATGGCCATTTAAATAGATGAGAACTTTCAAAGTATTTTTTTGTGTGCACCCATATTAGTTAAGTGAAACAAAAGATGATCATGATTGACAGTATTTATTCTATTTCAGAAGTTGAATTCTGATTAAATATTTGCCAACGAGGAGAGGTGAAGTTGAATGAAAAGGAGGGAAAATGTTACAATCCAATGGTTGCGAACAAAGAAACATTGTGGACACTTCTATAATAACTTTGCGTCACAATAGGGTATCCACCTGGGTGTGTCAATCTAAAAATCTTTTCATAATCTTGTTTGACATTGGTTGTGTGTGTCTCCATTGACTACAAAATCATAATGCTTGAAATATAACTGCAATTTTTGTCCAAAATAGCTGTCAAAATTTGTCTGATAAACTGGATCAATATTTGTGGAAGCATGATCATTCAATCATAGCAGCTCTTTTATTCCAGATAGTAGTAGCCGCTTTGAAACTAAAAGATGATCTATGTTTATACAAGGCTTGTGCAGGATGAACTTATCAATGCCAGAAAGAGTTCCGCTTCTCTGTCCTTCATAAGAGTACACTATTCTCTTCATTTTAGGAGCTATGAGCCATACTGACAATCGTCAGAGATCTCTGTTTTTGTGAAAAATTGAGAAACAATTGAGTATTGTCCTTTGGCAAGACATTAATCTACATTTGCCACACTTTACCCAGGTGAAGTTAATGGGTACCCGGCAGGAAGAAATTCCTTGAATGCTTGAGCACCTAATCATGGTCGCTAGGCTAAAGCCGGGGTAATAATATGATTGCAGGGCCCCCAGGGAGTATATAATACTGATGAGGTTACCCTGGGTAAACAAGACATATTATTATACCCCGCCAAACGAAGTTTGAAGGGGGTATATAGGAATCAGTCGATGGTTGGGCGGTTGGGCGGTCGGTCGGGCGGGCGGTCGGTCGGTCCGTTGCAAATCTTGCAGATCGAACTACTTCCTCACTTTTATATTCCTCACTTTAATATTAATTTTTATTTTTTAAAAGATTTATAAAAAAAAAATTAAAGGGTTAAAGCTATCGACAAAAATTATAAAAGAGGGATTTTTTTTTAGAAAGTGAAAATAATAAAATACTACCCAGCTATTATTTTTTTAAGGATCAATAATAACGATTTCATGTACGAAATTGTCCTGCTGAAAAACAGCAGGAAAACTCGTCCAGGCCACCAGCGATCCAATGCATTGTCGACGTTCGCACTTTCGACGAATCAAGCGAGCAACTTCTATCGCCTGTTCTCAAAAACAGTTAAAACTTCTTTTAAACCATTCAAAAGGCAAATATTTATTGAATGAAAATTGATTGCATGATTTTATTCAAAAGATGAACTTATTATTGTAATGTTTTGACAAGAAGCAAAAGCATGATTAGACATCGTTTTTAGACTATAAAAATCAAGAACAGCAGTCTACCGTGGGCGACTACGTACGTGGTAATTTGAGGGAATTTGAGGGGAAATTCATTTTACAGAGATTGCTCGTATATCTATTGTTTTTCTCATTTATTGACAACAAAGCACATTATTTTGGCATTTTATATATCATATGACATGTTATACGTCCAATCTGTAGATCTATAGGAGTATAGCTTGTTTTCCTATAAGTGATATATAATATATGGATACATGTACACTATAAGTGATGTTGCGTGTATGTGCAAAAATTAAAAATGGCCACCGACCTGTCTATAGCGGCCACTTTTTCCGTTTCCCTTTGGTGGCCGCTATAGACAGGTTTGACTGTACTTCCTCAGTTTTTGACCGAAAGTCATGAAATTTGGTACACACATTGGTCTTGGTGGGAAGATGTGCAAGACATATTTTTCGGATGAGTCGGAATCTGCGTTGCCATGGTAACTGCATATTTATGGCAGAAAATCAAGGAAACACATTGCGGATCAAACTACTTCCTCAGTTTTTGACCGAAAGTCATGAAATTTGGTACACACATTGGTCTTGGTGGGAAGATGTGCAAGACATATTTTTCGGATGAGTCGGAATCTGCGTTGCCATGGTAACAGCATATTTATGGCAGAAAAGGAAACGCCTTGCGGATCGAACTACTTCCTCAGTTTTCGACCAAAAGTCAAGAAAGGCTGTTGTCACGGGGCGGGGGTATTAATCATCATCTTCAGTGATATTTCTAGTTATTATAGTATTCTGAGAATGTTGAAACAAATTTTTGTCCAAAAATCATTCTTATTGCAACCCACATTGATTTGGTTCTAAGATGACTTTGAATGTATAAAGTGACAAAAAGATTTTGCCTCAATAATTCATATGCAATTCAAGTGACAAGATTAGTAATGATCATTACCTCTTTTTGATTTGACTGAGCAGAAAAATATGGTCTTACATAGTTGTGATAAGGAGTATTTGGCATTAAAAAGGATCCAAGAATGAAAATATTATATTGTATTGCCATTTAAGTCAAACCTGCATCTTTTGGATTTTTTTTTATGATGGATTTTTGGTGTAAGCATTACTCAGTTTCAAACAGGAAGGTATATATTTGGTACTAGACAATTCAGAGATATCGATGGGAAAGATGCTGGTACATAAACACATTACATATTCTCCCTCTATTTTGTAAGAATTTTAAAAGAAGCTAAGACATACTAGGCATCTATTGGGCTACATGCGTGGTCTACTAGTATTCAGCCTGACATGCATTTAATTTGGGAGGAAGAAGGGTGGTATACTATACACAAAGGACTATACTACAGACTCTGCATGTACCTTATACTGTAAGTTCGATCAGCTCTCGGGTTGTGACATTTTTCTCCATGTGAAAATGTCCAAGACGGCATTGCTGCGTAGGCCCATGTTTGGAATGGTATAAAAATTCAAAGGGGGTAAAACTGGGTAGTTATTGTGGTAAAGGTGGGGTTCAGGTGAAGTATGCAGGGTCAGAGAGTTTGCATGGTTTATGTGTGGGATCCAAAATGGCCATGCCAGGTAGCTGTTCTGGACAGACCTCAGCATATTTTGAAAATATTTGATTTTGTAGTAAGCCGTATATAGGAGGCTTTAGAAAAAGTGATATGATGAAGAAAATGGATATAAATTGGGCAAAAAGATGGTTATTTTACATAGTTGTGTATATCGTCGCAAAAAGGACGTTACAGAGAATTAATGGATTCAAAATGTTAGTATATATTTAGAATTAATTTGATTCAATTTGCATTTATGGCAAAAAGAATTGTATAATAACTACCTTTTGTGTGCGATAAAGTATTTTTATTAAATTGCCAAACTATTGATATAATCAAGAAAAACAGACATCGCCCTAAGTCCAGCGGAGGCCGTTAGATACCTAGGAGTTATACATACCGGTATATAGATTTTCCACGTTATATTATACGAAAATGAGTTCTCCATACCGAACAAAACTTTGGAGTAATATAAGTAATTTGGCGCCCTCTATGTTTACATCGATAGAATGCCTCCTACCCCTACGGAAATGGGAAAAAACAGTGCCGAAAACGTTAAGGCAAATCGAAAAAATTTGACTTAACGTCGGCTTCCCCCTTCCGTCAAATATTTTGCCAAAAAAAAAATCGTCTTAAGTAGGAATTATGTGTATATATATATATATATATATATATATATGTATATATATATATATTTATGCTCACTATACTTAGACTTGTTATCATAATTTTATTTCTTACATGATAATATGTTTAAGCAATGGCAAGGCCTTTGTTGGCAATAAGCTAAGAGATTTATTATGTAAGACTTTATGATTGGAAAGCAAATAACATCCATCTTTTAGATTCTGCTCACATAGATACATTATTAAACAAACACAAGACATTGATTTTAATCTTTGCTTCTCTTTACCCGTAAGTTGTCATTTGGAAAGACTACCCTCCCATTTTTTCATTACTTGAAAGCTTCAAATACAAGCGGCGCCAGATTTCCATATCCTCTTTGTTCCTATGCAGATGGGTGTTACTGAGCTAAAGGCCGTTGACCAGCATTAGTTACATGGGGTAGTTGCTGAAAGCACACACTTTTCCTATATGCCTGTTGAACATCAGTGAAATGATGCAGCATGCATATTACGAAGTACACAGTCCATAGTCTGTAGAAGTATTAGTGTTATCAGTTATGAATGAATTATAAGTGGCTCCATCTCTAGTTTGATATTTTTTCTCGTAAGGAGATGTTGTACCTTTTTCAATGTGATTTGCCTTGAGGAGTTCTCAAATACATATCTTTAGGTGTTCACCAATTGAAAATTTTAATTGGCATTTTTAAATACGAGCCATTTTTAAAGCAAACTGGATCTTTGATCACTGAAAATGGGTTTGTCCCTCATGAATTCGCATTAGTTATTTTAGATTTTTGTCATCATGAAATGCCGGATTAAGATTCCAGCCGCATTTCACTTGAGAAATATACAATTTTGTCCATGTTCTGGAAAGATACCTTTTCTGTCTTTTGATTATCATGTTGACAGACAAGATGCAATACAGAGTTCTGGTTGAAGTGCGAATTCATGTTGTATGGCTTTTCATATTGAAAATGGTGTTGAACTCACATTTCTTACTTCTCATCCTTACCCAACCACGGTACAAAAACTGGAGTTGGAATCCTGTGAAAGAAAAAGATTGTTCTTGCAGACTAATCCCAGAAATCTCTAGTGACCTCCTGAAATCCATGTTCTATGAACATGCATACTAATTTGATGTGTTGGACATGATGAAGTGCCATTCCTTCTCCATGTCGGCAGCTGCAGATTAATGTTTCCAGATGGTAGGCCAATGACCGACAATGTCAAGAAATCTTAGAATAGCGCATTGTTGCTACTGCTTCGTTTTTTCTGGATGGAGGTGAAACATGATTAGCAGCTGGTCATGAATGTTTTATGCTTCTTGTGTGTTTGTCCCTTATAGGTATACAGCTGCTTTAAACCATACAGAATTTCCTCCTCTTGTATGGAGAGAGAACGGAGGATGCAAAGAAGTATGTTCGCTTTTGTCCTGACCCCCGAAATAGACTTGACAAAAAGATTTGCTGACAGGATGTTTTGTGAATAATGTTAGTATATTTTTCTTTCAACGCAACATTCTTTTTACACATTCAAAAATTCTTGAACAAGTATTGGAAGAGCGAAAGGAAGAGAAAAAAAGGGAGAGAGGAAGAAGTGAAGGAGAGAGAGAAAGAGAGAGAGAAACGGTTCCTTTTCATCAGCCATAGATTTAAAAATAACCTGCTAATTCTGATCCAACTTTTGTGGCGGAAAACTAACCCGATCAGTACTGGCTTGAGCTAATTAGCAGGTTATTTTTTGAGCTTAAAAACACAAGCAACTTCATGGGGAAAATTTTGAAATAGCACACCATTTGGCAAATTAGCCTCTAAATCCGCAGGTGAAGACGCACTTGGATTTGACTCATGTTAATTTATTCATGGAACATGTACATAGAATGGGCATGCTCTGTAGCTCCAGCTAAAATTCCAAGCTCGAGCTAGAATCGCCCCACTCGGGCTAATGGAGACAGGTTTTTCAAACTTGGATTTTTTTTTTCTCAAGTAGCACTGATCTAAATAGAATCTGGAGCTTGAACCCAACTCGGGCTGATTGAGACACACCTAGAGAGAGAGAGAGAGAGGAAAAGGGAGATTGAGAGCGAGGGAGAGAGACAGAGAAAGTGGGAGAAAGGAAGAAGGACAGTATAGATGTTATTGACCTCTATTTGAAAGGCAATGAGTT
The DNA here is from genome assembly GCA_025617745.1 of Heliocidaris erythrogramma. NCBI lineage: Eukaryota > Metazoa > Echinodermata > Echinoidea > Camarodonta > Echinometridae > Heliocidaris > Heliocidaris erythrogramma. The sequence continues at coordinate 8,505,337 of CM046856.1, forward strand.
TTTGAGGGGTTATCCCTGAGGGAAGGCGCGTGCCTTATGCATTATGTAGAGAACAGTGAATCACGATAGCATGCTGTTAGAATCAGTTATTGATGAGGATTATACCAGTGTCCCACTCTCAGAAAAAGGATATTTCATCAAAATCATAGTCCTATCCTTCTTTACTCCTCCCCCATTCTGTGGTTGGTAAAATGTCATCTTTTACAATTTTAGTTCACTGTTTGCGAAAGAACAATATTTCATCAAATTATCAATAGAGGTTCTCTTTCCCCATTCTCTCTCTTTCTCTCTCTTTCTCTCTCTCTCTTTTATCGGTTGTGGTTAAATGCATACATTTCCTTATTTCCTTTAAAAAAAATATCCAGAAAAGCAAAAGAAATATCTTCTGCTTAGTGGTTATTACATTTGTAAACTGATAAGATTAGGTTGAATATTTCATGAAAAGATTTTGCATTTTGCCTTTATTTTTCCTGCTTCTTTCTTCTGCATGACAATAGACTTTTTCATGTCTTATTCATACCTCTGCCCTTGATGGGTACTTCATCTTAGGAAAGTGGGAGGTATTTTTTATTTCCATGTGAATTTTTACTGGATATTGTGTCATATAGTGTGCATTTTCAATGTATTAGTTTAAACAATATTTTTGGCTGTATCATCTTGTAGATAGCACATTGTATAATTTGTTCTATTGCTTCATCATTTTAGAATTTTTTTTCAGGTATTTTCATCCAAAGTTTTAAACCTTTCTCCCAGGGTGGTATCATAGAAATGTCGAGATTATTAAATGCATCTAAAACTTGAACAGATTTGTACATATCTAATTAATGGTGTTATAACGAGTACCTCGGTGTAGTGAAACAGTTTGCTGGGGTGCCCACACAAAAATTTAGAGAACAAAAATCCATTTTAAAAATATTTCATTGCAGTTGTCTTTTTTGAAAAAGTTTTTTAGGATTGTTGTGGTGAATTGGATAGGCTTATAGGAGCATAATGATAACAAGAGGGAGGAGAAAAGGGTAAAAACAAAAAAAACAATAAGTACAGAATCGAATGCTTGAAAAAAGTGAGTTAGAGAGGAGAAGTTAGAGGAGACACTCTAAATGTGCTTAAGATGAATTAATTTTGAACTTGGTATTAATAGTGAAGGAGAGATGATGGATCTCTAAATGCTGTGAAAGGGAGATGAGGTGTATGGTGTTACATCCTTACTGGTTCTCAGAGTATGTTAGTATCCTTGTCAAAATAGTAGCAAGTGTTGCATCATCTTCACTCTAATATCTTAGATGAATGGCAACATTGCGACCCTTTTTCTGAGATTCTTCTGTCAGGAATGAGCAACTTTCATGACATATCATGATGAAATCTAAATTTCAAAACCCTGTCTAAGTACATGTGGAGAGGATGATATATGTTAGGGGACAGTTTGTTGATAGTAGGTGTGATTTTGATAGGATTATTTGTATCAGGAAATGGGGGGAGGAATGAACATGCAAAGTAGAAGGAAGTAGAAATAGATCAAACATTTAGGGGTTGTACATAAAAAGATAAGCTATTGGCCCTAAACCAGAAAATTACAGGTTTCTTGAAAGTTAATTTGCAAATGAATTACTTCATTAGGTATGAGTAGCTGATGTATGTGTATGAACCCCACGCTCTTACCAGTATGTACGGGGGCTGTGAATTTGTTGTCTTTTTGCCAGGAGGTTGCCTAGCACGATCCCGTCCCTTGTGTGTCAAACCATAGGAAATGGGTCGACTATGGAGACGTACTTGGAAGATGGCCACGGTCATAACCTTTGCAAGGAGGTAGGGACCAAAGGCGGGTTTCCAGAGAGGTTGGTTTGATTATAAGGGATATATTAATAGATGGAGGAAAATTGGGTCCTTGGACTTGATGCCAAATCAGAAAGCACACATTGCTTCAAGAAATGATTCAGAATGGCAGTATTTTTCTTTCTTGTACATGACTTAGCTTGCAGATCGGTCAAGGGCAAAGGGTTGGGGCAGATACAGGTTTGCCATTGATATCAAATTTGCAATTACATGTTTATCTGGGAATTATGCAATCTATGAATTTGAGCCAAGTCCTTTTCAAAAGTTCACATCTGAGTCTTGGTCATGGTATTGATTCAGTGCATTTCATTTTTTATTTCATAAACTGGTGGGGTGCATACACTGAGGTATAACTGGAGGATGGCATGTTAATTAACTTTATATGTGCAATAATATGAAAATATGGGCAGTATTGAAGATGCATGGCAGTAATACAGTTATTGCTAAAACATAGAGCTGTTTATTTATTAGGGAGCATTCTGATTAGGTACATGAATCATGTCTGACATGCATTTGAATAGGGTTGTAGATGGATGAGAGTTGAAGAAAGGAAGAAGGGAAAGGAGAGGGAGAGATGAGGAAAAGAGCAAGCATAAGTGTGGTGTAGGCACTACACCTAACATCTATTCCATAGAAGACATGGTGGTGGCAATCAATAGAGCCGTTCACTGTGCAAAATCCTGACCCTATATTTGTCATATAGGCTAAGTGACAAAAGAAGGCCTAGGTTCCTCACAGCAGTTGCTATACATATAGTCCCTCATCGGAACCTTCTGATAAGATGCAATCAGAGGCAGAATACAGATCTATCTGCTGCGTCCAATCAGTGTACCTGTAGCGTTACCCCTCTCTCATCCTCTACTCAACCTTATGAACGTTTCCACACCTGAGCTGAGGAACGTGTTGGAATTCCTCTGAACCTGGACTGCCTGGCGGGATCTCATAATGGAGCTGTTACGTTTGTCTCTGCAAGGCAGAGTGCGAACATAATGTCATGCACATTGTCCATCTCGTCAATGTTCCAGGCTCTTAATTGGAGTGACATTGTTTACATCACTCCAAATGCCATAGCTACTGTATGATCCCTCCATCAAAAGTCACAAACGAGCACTTTCACATTGTACTTATAGTACTTCAAAGCTCATGTACAATTTTGATAGTATAAATGAAACTGGAAATAAACGTGTTAAAATTGTGTGTCTCATATTGCACTCCTTGTATCAAAATACACATGTACAAGATCATTTGGTATTCCATCCATGATTTTCGACAAATTGTAGTGTCAATATCTGTAAGGAACGCTGGATAACGGCTTTACACTGCCCTACCCGTAAGACCCTTCCGCCCCGACAGCTTCCCGTACAACAATCCTAGCACTTTGACTGGAGGAGGAAAAAACTTTGCAACAGCTTAGCATTGCTAGCGTTTTGCTATTTGTCAAAGGAATCTGACAAACAGATTCTGAGGGCTTACCCAAACTATATATTACCTTTAAGCATCGTTTTGGTTTCATTTGGACAATATTTAAGGAAATTGTGAATATATTTTTAAATATTATCCAAGGAAGTATTCTTGAATGGGTACTTGACCTCTAGAAGATACTCTATCAGGGTCACTGAGTGGACAGACCCTGACTGTGCAGTAGCAACTGGACTTGATGGTCACCATGTATCTTTATTCATTTCCACTTCACAAGTACATACAACATCGGGTTTTACTTGCACATTGACTGTTTTGTTGTAAATAACAGCCATCATGCACCGCTTTATGCACTACCACTTTGCTAACACATTGCATGACATCCCAGTATAGCTGTATGACAAGCTGCCATCGGGATTAAATCTACAAGATACAAGATAATATGTAGTGTATTTGTATAAAGTAATAAAAGATATGGCATATACAAATCAGTCAACTTGTCAATTTTATCTGAGCTTCCATTCAGTGCATTTTTGTTGCCAGAGGTATTGAAATAATCCAACAAAGGGTGATGTTATCAGATACCAGTGGTTTGTATTGTAAGATCAGACTTTTTTTGGCTATTTTGATCTGCAGGGAGTTGGTTTCACCCATTGATTTGTTGTTCATAAACTGGGTTGAAGGACCTCAGCTCTAAGAGAATGTGAAAAAGAAAGGATGGAAAATATGGTGTAATATCAGCTCTTCTTATCTTGCCCTGATGTCTTTATTACCTTATGTACAGCCCTGGAAAAAAATATTAGACCAAGCTTCTGTAATAAGGGTACCATAATATGCATACAAAGTTATAAAAATGATTTGTCTTTGTATTTCATTAAATGAATACCAAATTCCAGCAATTATACCTTGCTTTTATGTAATTTTATTTCCTTCTTACCACACAAATAACACTCAGTAACCATGCTTGGTCTAATAATTTTTTCCATGGCTGTATAATTATGTTATAACAATTTCTCGTCTTGCTATCTAGAAATACATTTTCAAACTAAATTTCCAATTGTAATTTTCTTTTCCTCTCTTCTTTTCCATCATATCATGTCATATGCTTCCACATGCTTCTCTTTTTGTTGTTGAAGATCTTAATTTTCATTTACTTAGAAAATAACATATTTTTATTCCTTTCAATTCCCGTGAGTATTGAATGATATGCACTTCACATGTTATTCCATGACCTCTGTGGAAGTGCTGATATGTGTAATGTACAGAATCATATCGGTCGGTCGGAAGGAAGGAAATAACATGTGTTTCTGATATTAGCTGTGTCAATACCTCCTCATAGGATTGCACTTTATGGGGTGTGATATGTACAGTGCTCTGTTTTTGCCAAAAGCCCAAATCAGATATTAAGACTAATTTTGATTTTTAATTGAATTAATCTGAACAACATTTCCTTTTTCGCAGGCGGAGAGGTATATAAAAAAAAATAATTACGTTGAACCACTGGAAATGTTTTATATTGTGTTAAAGAAAGCAAGAAAGTATTATTTCTTACTCTGGCATGCTATGTATTCCATGAAGAAATCTCTGCTTATCTTTGTTTGCATGATATAACAGAACTATAATTCTCTTCATGAGCAGCCATTTTGGAAAGCATTGTAAAAGTTTTATTACCCCAAAATACATTTAAAAGAGCATTGTTTTAGTTTGGAAATGAGTCATGGTTGACCTTTATCCTTCAATATAAAAAGAGAGTGAATTTGACACCTGGAATTCATTGCATTTGGTTTCCATTGAATTTTAAAGGTTAAAAAATTGTTGATTTAAGTCATTGGGTCAAAGATAGATTTGCTCAATTTCATAATAAGTGGATTTCACCAACAACTGAATGAGGGCAAAAACATAGGTTCTATATACCAGTATTATGAAATATTGAATCCGTCAGAAATTTACATAACCAAGTTTGTTTCTTTTCAAGTCAGCAGTCCTCCTGTTAGCAGGGCTATATCTTTCTGTCACTCACTAAGGAAATTTCAGGACTCGGTTACATCTATCCACTTCGAAGCCCATCTGTTAATTGGAAGTTGAGCCATTTTTATCTATGACTTGAGCGTGAGCGATCAATCCTCGAGGCAGAACTTGAATTCCTCAAATTGTTCAATCATTGAATACATCCACCCCTTCTCATCATCATCAGCTTTGGTCTCAGTTTTATCCTGCCCATTATCCATGGTAAAACCAGGATTCTCCATAAGGGGCACTTTGAAAAGAACCTCTATCTTGAGGACCTATACGTAAATCATTACATTGCTGGCAGACTTTCATTAAACTATGAAGTTGAATTCCTAAGTTTATTTACCCCTCATATAACACAAACTGTCGCATTATTATCATCAACTTAATACTAAGCATGGTCCAATCCTATCTTCTATAGAATCAACAAATTACCTAAAATATGACTATTTTTTTATGTTTGACTAAAACCCAAGTTTGACTTTAATATCTCATTGGAATTCTCTTCCATTTATCATCCCTGTCCCTTCACTTTCACTTTCATTTTGTTACAAGCCCCACGCTGCATCACTTTTCACCTGTCGTTGTGTAATAATATAGGTCAAGCTTTATCCCTGCTAAAGACTTCAGTGAATGAAGGAGATATCCTTGTCAATCTCCATCTCAAATCTCAAGACATTAAGGAATAAGAGATCTTGGTTTCATCCTTCATCTCCCTTCTCCCCAAGTCCTATTATCTACCTTTGTATTTTCCTTTCCTGTCTGAGGATAACGAATCAGAGTACCTGTATTTGTCCTAGGGTTTGTGATGATGAATGATGATGGTGACCTGATTATCAATGAGTATAGTTTTCAGCATCTTCAATGTCTCCACCTCCACCATCATCATTAATATCATGATTATTATAAATTCTTTATTTTAGTCAAAGTCATCACTTTATCATCCTTAATATTGTTATCAATACACCCAATTTAGTAATTATCATTTTGCCCTGAACAGCATTATTACTACTATCAATATCTATATATCACGATCATCAAGATTACTAGCATTACCACCACTACCAACCTCACTGCCACTCCGAGTTCTTTTAGATGAATTAGGTAATTTTGAAATCCATATATTGCGAGTCTTAGTGGTATATTGAATATTTTCATTGTGTAATTTGAAACATTGGTTCGTTTGAATAGGTGCACTGTCTTCAAAGCCCCTGAGATGAGCTTATCCTGACTTCTTGCTAAGATTCTAGACAATATTTATTTAAGGAATTTGCCTCCATATTGATTTTCTTTAATAGCCCTTCCCACTATTTAATAATTTCACTCCGTTATCATCTCAGTGCTCAATGTTCCAGACCTTTGTGAATGATGCATATCTGTGGTCATATTGGTCACAATTCATCTTAGGATTTGCTTGCCCAGATACATCAAGGTAGACTTCTGAATATTAGGCTTCTCTTTCTTTCCTTTATTTTTAGCCAGTGAACGTACTCTTATGTAGCACCTCGCTGTCAGAATGATTATTCATGAGCTAGAAAACTTACATCCCTCTGCATTGAAGTCCCAAGTTTTCATTTCTTGTCGTTAAGAATAGCTTATCAGTTGGGAAGTCAATTCTTCATGACATCTTATCATTGGTTTATTTCCTACTGTGTCAAGTTTACTGGGACTATTTCTCTGCCATCATTCCCATGGACGTAATTTGATCATGTCACATTTTTTTTATTTAGCCTACCCTTCAGACAGTATGTGGGACTACATGTATATCTTTTCTTAAATCAAAGGAAAATAAGCATGTTGTTGCAGTAGTCAGGATAGCTATTTCAAGGGCATTGGAGACCATAGTAATGCTATCTTATATGAAATCAAATTTCCTATTTGCTTTGTTCAGCCCAGAAGATGTTTTTTTGATTGTCTTATTGTAGTTGATCAGCTCAAAAGGAAATTTGTCCTTTCATAATGACAACCAATCCAACTTTCTTCAGGTGTTCTTTTAAAGCTGAACAGGATGATTACATCTATATTTTATCCCTCATTTTTGTCTGGAGTAGATTCTGAAAGAAATTGCTGATGTCCGCTGCTTCTACTTGTTTTCCCTTGTTTTTTGCTTTATTTTGCAACAAATAATAAAATGACTTGTTTTCTTATGAACTACATTTGTAATGCTTCAAAATATACCTCATGTCTTCAAATCAAGATGCTTCTGATCAGTTCATGGTCATATTTGCTGATGGAAGGCTACTTGTAGTTTGAATGAATAAATCATGTTCTGGCAGTTAGACTAAAGTTCAAACTGAAAGGGGCCATAGGAAAGAGGGGCTTGGCATGGTGACAAGAAGTGTGTTCAAATCTATTGCTAGGATTCATTGACCTTTACCAGTCACTTGTATTTCAAATCATTCTTCTCAAGCATTTCATCAGAAATATCTTGAATTTCTTGCAGTATCCCCAAATCTGCTGAAAAAAGAAAATGAGCCTTAAGTTGCATGTTGAACTGTTTCATACATATATACTATTACTTCTTTTGTACCTCAAACTCCAATATTGATCAGGGCTCTTCATGTATTAAAATTCAAGAATCAATGAGAATAACAATAGCCCCCAAAACAACAACAAACAAACAAAGCCAAAGTGATTATTTACTCATAAAAGAGGTATGTTCTTCAAATCAAATGAAATTGTTTACAGTATGATCGATGCAGGAATTTTCTACTATCTATCTTTCTGAAAATTAGGTCCTAGATGATACATGATGTGTATGGGAACATGTCCTTTTTCATATTCACTACATAAGATGGTTAAGTGCGGACCCAAATGTTGATGATTTGGGATGTGGATGAAGAACATAGCTATTTTCCAGACCTGATCTGCACTTGACCCTTTTTGATAGTGAATATGTAAACGCACAAGACAACATCCTGTACTGAGAATGGTAGGCCTATATGTATTCCTACAGTCAGAGAGTTACACCTTTTAGTTACATTAGCTGTGCAGCAGACCCTGGAATGAATTGGGCTAATGTGTAGGCCTTGACCTTTTCATAGCCAATTTTTGAGATATTCTCAATTATCTTGCTGTTACCTGTGCCTCACATCTCCATCTCTGTCTACAGCAGATGTATTGTAATTCTGAAAAAAGTACATTTAAATTTAAGCCAAACACTGATAGGCAGTTGAGTGATGGTATTATTTCACTTTTATTAAAAAATGATTGGATTTTGCATTATTTGCCAGACAATTTTTAATTGCTTGAAAATTAGAATGTATTTTGGAAAAAAAATAATTCATTGAGTATAGAAAGATAAATTTGCTTCATTTATTTCATTATCGCACTTGGGGGAAGCCCTACAATTATGATTTTGGGGGAAGAATTTTTTGTTGTTGATTATTTTGATGTACCAAACAGGATGAATATTGCCCTTAGAATATTCTCAATGTAAAAGCATTATGTAGCAATGTAACAATAAGGGCCTTTCACTGCTAATGAAGAAGCTGTCTAAATTAAACTATTCTTAATGATTTTCTTTTCACGTCTGTAGATGAGTTGTTGAGGCTAGTGCAGAAGAGGGAAGTGGAGTGAAGAAAGAGAGGCTAAAGCAAGAGGGAGAGTAATAGACAAAGAGGGATAGAAAGGGAGAGACGAGATACACTGTAGCTGGAGAGGAGAGCTTCTGAGGGAGAGAGAGAGATAGAGAGAGATATAGAGAGAAAGAGAGAGATAGAGATTGAGAGAGAAAGAGAGATAATAGGAGAGGTGAGGATAGTAATTTGAATAATGAACTACTGTGGAGTGATGTGAGATTATTGTACTTGACCTTTCATAATGACAATCTAGTGGTCTCTATATTGTTGGTGTAAAAGATTAGCATAGACATAAACAGATGTCACCACATGAGGGAGCTGTTGATGATTCTGTATCCATATCCAAACTGTCATGCAAAATCTGGAGGGAGTAACATAGGCCAGTAACAAACATTTTTCACATTAAACACATTTCATCCTTGTCTCGCCCCTTGAGGTAGATTGAAATAAGCAGTGAATTGATGTTAAGGCACTCTTTTCTACTTCCAAGACAACATTAACTTTTGTAAAACAGTAACTTTGGTTTTAAGTTTTGAGAATAGATAGACATATATTTGAATGAGAACAACAGTGTGCTAGCTTACATGATGGCCTACATATACATTATCATATATGATATACGTTTTCTGAATATATTGCAAATATACGTAAGTTGCTCTTTTGTTTTCCTCGTACCCTTTAATATGTTTGAATCTTGACTTCTGTTCCTTTTATTTCTTGTTCAGTTCTTTTTTTTTTAAATGCTAACATTCACATATGTATTTTAAAAATCTAGTCAAAACCTTAAGCCCAATGGAGCTTGTTTAACTACCATTAAATAAGAAATGGCCACTATTTAACTGTGAGTCATCGTCCTGTGAAGAGAATGTTTTAGTTCATGTTACAAGGAGATTGATGATCCATACATGATGAGTAGGTCATTCACCCTTCCTCATGGTATATGACTCATGCTCTCTCTTATGCTCTTCTTTACATTCATGTTCTCCGTCTTGAACAAAGAAAACACCAAGAGGTTTGGTGGCAATGTCCTAATGAAACGATCATCCTTTGCAATCTTTTGTAACGTTTTGACTGAGATTGGTTATGATTCTTCTGCAGATGTCATAAATATATCCATCATTCCATAGCTGTTGTCTAGACAAATATGTGCAAAGCATAGAGATTGTCTGGTTTAGTTGTGCCCCTTCGATTCTACATTATTTAATGTAAGTTAGCCAAGGTATATCAATGAGTGAACTGTGATAACTCCTTGGGTATATATATTACTTTGCACTTTGCACTGTGTGGAATTTCATTTTGCCTACTTGGACTAAATTCTTGATGGAATAATTTCATCTATTCTCTGTACACCTGGGCAGAATATTTTAATAATAGTGGAGAAGTCACGTTAGACATGTAACCAAAAAGCAATTGATGGCTCCATAAATTTGTTGTTAGAGATTAAAACTACTTGGTACCATCTGGTTTAGAATGTAATGATTTCCTTTCCACTGATGATCATGCCTTCAGAGGTTTCTTGTTAACAACATGGAACTCGTATTCAATGCAGCTGTAATTTTCTTTTCATACATTCCATACTTCTTGTGATATTCTGAAACTTTCGTGAGTGGTAGATTTCATGCAGCAAATTAATCAAATCACAATTGTAACAGCATAAAATTATTGCAAATCGCGAAAATTTCTTGCTGCAAAATTGACTGTCATTAACGATTCGCGAAAATTTTATATCGCGAAAGTTTCTGGTTTTTACAGTAATGGAGATAGAGCCTCTGTAGGAGATTAGGAGATAATGTGCTGGCTTTCAGCAGATGATGTGAGTTTGTATTACCTGAGCTTTACAATAGGAAGAAGAATATTAGGTTGGAAAAACAGAGAACAGGAAAGCAGTATGAAAAGAAGGTTGGGTTGGGCAGAATCAAAGGGAAAAGAGAAGATTAATGTAGCAGATTAATTAAATAAAACATTTTAACAAAATTGTATTGTCTCCTCTGTGTATCGACCTTATGATAAAAGTGTGTCATGCTCTACATGCCCGAGTTTAGGTTAGTGACTTCAGATACAGACATTTCAAAAGAAATTTGAAGCCCCTGACATAGAGTATGGTAGTGAAAGTAGACATATGTTCATACATAGAACTTAGTGTGAAGTCTTAAGGCTGTAATCTGTTCAACAATTTGTTGAGTATATATTTTACTTTTCATTATTATTTCGAAAAAGCTTATTTCTAATTATCTTCCTGAGGAAACCTTTTATCATATATTTTATTCTCCAAAAGATGTTTTGATGATTGGGTCTGATGTGAATGGAGCAATAATTATTTGAGTGGAAAACATATCTATCTTTTGAGGTCGATAACCTAAGTTTTATGAAATGATAAATATTTTGAAAGGAAACCCCCGCTTCATGTAATCTATCTCTTGATACATATTAATTGCTCTCTCATTTCGCTGTCATCAACAATCAGGATGTTGTTTGTTTCTTTTTTTTTCCAAATCTTTGTCTCTCGTTTTATAGGTTTTATTTTCTGTAGATATACTTATGCTTCTCTGTTCATTGTAAGATTTTTATTTAATCCTAGTCTCTCCCATGAAGTTCTGTTTAGTTTAGTTTTTGATATTGAATAATTCATTTCTTGTATGTTTTCATTTCTTGTCAAAAATACCCCCCTGATTTCCTCTGCACTGTTGTCTATTAATGGCAGTCTTTATCTTCACACCCTCTCCTTTTTTCTATTTTGATTCCACCAATTTTTATTATTACTAGTCTTTATGAGATATAATTTTATATTCTTTTTATAAAGGTTATATTTCTGCCTTCAAGAGTATTTGTTTCTGTAAGTATGACCCCGTTTACAGTGCCCGTTTACAGGCCGGGCCGAGCCTGGCCTCGGCCCGGCCCTAATTGCGGTACTCGGCCCCTCGATTCGTGCGTTTACAGTTGCTCGTTCGGGCCGGCCTAAATTATAGCCTTTCAATATTTTGTCGTAGTGGCGCTCTGAATGTAAACAAACGTTTATTTTGGTGGGTAGTTTGGTTGGTAAACGTAACAGTGTGGCGCGGGTAATTTGTACCGATATTTTTTTTAGCTTGCATGCATACGACGAACGATCGAACACCACAGCTGCTCGCTTAACTTATCGGATAATTTCATATTCTCTACGCAATTTTAATATCTTTGTACGATCGAGAAGACAAGAGGATGGATGAGGAATGGTCGTATTCGTAGATTCAAAGGTATATAATCGTGACAGGAGGATGAGGAGAGAGCAATGTGAGGAGAATCGTCGCAGGAGGAATGGCCTGCTCTTTCAAAC